>BQKN01062856.1:215985-235590 GCA_022839385.1 Asparagus kiusianus | reverse complement strand
AAATTTAGAAAAACAAATTTAATATCTCTCTCGCGAACTAATTTAAATAAAATATCTCATATAACTCAGATACTCTATTGCTATAAATATTGAATTTTAGCCAATGCGACACATGTTCGTACCTTCTTCAAGCTCAAACTTTTTTTTGTCAATGAAGAACTTTATTTCATTCACCAAAATATGAAAGAATAGTACATCAGGATACTCAGTAGCCTGAGATTACAAATCAAGTTTAACAGACTACCTTAATATTTACAGAGAAAGAATCCAATCTCTATTTTCATCTGATATGGGACTGTTGAGAATTATAGACAATGTTAGTTTTTATTTCTCTAACCATTTGTTCAACACTTCTGCTCTTCTGTTTGAAAATCTTGGCATTTCTCTCACACCAAATATTGTATATTGTTGATGACAGTGTTATTCTCTTGATTCTCTGTTTGAAACCCTTCCCCCTCAGTCTGGTACAATACCAGTTCAAAATGCGATTCCATTCACAAGACCTCCATTTAAACTGTAGCCAGACCATTACAAGAGACCAAACATCCATTGAGAAGCTACATTCAAAGAACAAGTGGTTCATGTTCTCCATTTCTACACCTAAACATAAACTGCAAGTATTGCTGTTCACAATCCCTCTTCTAAGCTGTCTATCTTGAGTAAGTAGTCTATCTTGAACAGCTAACCAACACACAAAGGAGTGCTTAGGATAGCTCATTCCCTCCCAAACTGTGTTATGTCATGATACCATGCTTGTTACAGGGGACAGAGAGCAAGGTATAGAGCACATAAGTGAGTTATTGAATTTTTGGAACAAGAGCATATTAGTTGCTGCAGATTTTCAACTCCACCACTGAAACCCGGAGCTTTATCTCTAATTTTTAGTAGCTGTTTCCACATCCATGAACCCCCCTTTCTTGCTTGCACTTGCCAAACATTTCCGTCCTTTAAGTAGGTACCATGGATCCACTTTATCCACATATACTCCTTATTAACATGAATGTGCCAGAGAGTTTTTAGTGCAGAAGCAATATTCTAGATAGAAGCTGAGTAAATACCTAAGCCTCCTTGTTTTCTTCCTGGGCACACTTTATCCCATGAAACAAGAGGAGCAACCTTGATAGCTTGATCAGTTTTCCCCCATAAGAAGTTCCTACGCAATTCATCAATTTTCTGAAGAACTCTTGCAGGTAAGATATAATTAGATGTCTAGTATATTTGAGAAACTAAAATTGTACTTTTGATAATCTACAATCTTCTTGCATATGATAGCTTCCTGTGTTTAATACTAGACTGAAATTGGTTTGTGATTTTGATGAAAAGAGGAGTGCAATCCAAGTATAATAATAGTTTGCATATAAGAGGAACACCAAGGTATTTTATAGGCATAACTCCCTCTTAGAATCCTAAATAGTTATTTATAGAGGTTTTGACAAATTCATCAACTCCACCATAGAAAATTGAGCATTTTTTCTGAATTAGCTTCAAGGCCAGTAACTGCACTAAAGTCCTTGAAGTATTGGTGAAGCCTTCTTAGAGTATAAATCACCTTTGGCAAATAAGAGAAGATCGATCATCTGTAAAAATTAAATGAGTATTCTTAAGTTTTTCACATCTTGGGTGAAATTTGAATTGTCTGTCTTCCTTCAACATATCCAAGCTTCTTGAGAGATATTCTATTCCTAAGATAAACAGATAGGGTGAGAGGGGATCACCCCGTCTTAGGCCTCATTCACCTTTGAAAAAACCATGTAAAGATCCATTTAGAGAAATTGAAAACTTTAGGGAGGATATACAAGCCATTATCTAATTAGTCGTCAAAGTAGGAAATCCCATACCAATAAGCATTTCATTGAGAAATTTACAGCTAATAGTGTCAAATGTCTTCTTAATGTCAATGTTAAGCATAACTCTAGAAGATATATGCTTCCTGTTATAATTCTTAACAAGTTCGTGAGAAAGTAAGATGTTGCTTGATATTTGTCTCCCCTTCACAAAGGCACTCTGAGCTTTATTTACCAGAAACCCCATAACCGATTTGATTCTATTTGCCAAATTTTTTGAGATGAATTTATAAAGACAATTGCAACATGCTATAGGCCTGAAATCAGATGGAGTTTTGGGACATTACACCTTAGGAATTAAGGTTATGGATGCGGAATTAATCTTACCAGACAATTTTCCAGTTTTAAAGAAGTCTTCAATGGCCAAAATGATCTCTTCCCCTATAACACCCCAAGCTGACTTGAAGAAAGACATACCATACCCATCGGGTCCAGGAGCTTTGTTGCCAGGCATGGAAAAAATAGCAGCTTTGATCTCTTCTTTGGTAACTAGAGTACATATAATTTTTTCTTGTGAATGATTCAGACAAGGGCCATTACAGATGATTTTCTGTCTTGATTAGTTGTATCAGTAGTAGTTCCCATAAGATTTTTGTAAAATGAAATTAGTTCATTTATAATCTCCCCTCCATCAGTAATTCTATCCCCTGTACTATTCATTTATAAGCTCAAACTTAATGAACCACAAATCCCATATTCATCATTCAATAGTTATTATATAATAAAATTTAATATCCATAATTATTAATGGTGTATATATTTTGTAAAAAAATACTTAAAAAACTGAAGATTCAATATTTATGTGTATATATATAGTAAGTATATGATTGATATTTCCAAAACATCAAAGTCAACTATTTATTTTTTGAAATCCATATCCAATTAAATATTCTTAAATACTTACCTACCTTAGGTTTTGACCATCATAACTGGACCTTGATATAAACTCCACCAAAATCGAAATTATATCTCAACTCCTCACATAGCATCTCAGAGCAAGCATAGTATCCTTTTCTATTTTTTTTTATTTCTTAATTTTAGAATTTTATGCTATACCTTTTTTTTTGTGTTGCAGGATTTGTTAAAATGGAGAACTCCTCTCAAAACATCAATAGAAGTTCTCGTTTGTCTGCAGTAATATCTAAAGGTAGAGTGATACATAAAAGAAAAATAAAATAAAGTAAAATAAGGCAAACGCCACAAACTTGTTGACATTTTTTTAGACCCATAAGTTCACAGTTGAAATTTTTTTATCCAGAAAAGTTAAACTTTTAATTAAACTTAATGTGTGAACAGAGTATGGTGGAAAATTACGGAGCTAGTCACTGTGACGATTATTGGCATCAAGTTACTGAATCGTAGAAAGAGTTGGAGAGTATAGAGCTTAGGGTTGGTTATTTTATATGTCCTTATTGCCCAACGACAAACATGCTCACATAGTCACATATGATCAGAACCTGCACATTCAAATACATGTAATTTTAGTAATATTAATATTACAAAATAAGAAAATGTTTTATAAAAAACCAGTAAGAATTTAAATCAATTTACATTTCATTCAGGTAAATTTATTTTTACTAACTTTTTAACAACATTCAAATTATGAGAACATGATATGTATATATATACATATACATACATACATATATACACACATATATGTATATACATATACATATACATATACATAAAAACACACGCACATGTAGCTATGCATGCTTTCATGTTTTTATAGCAAGCATGTCTTTCTGTGTGTGTTCATCTGTTAGCACGTGTATACACACATATAGAGACACATATGTAGGTATGAAGTATGATTCTATGAACATACTGTTGAGCGCTACGGAAGCCAAACAAACAAACCAATGTGCGACAAGAATTCAAATCAAACGAACGCCGAGAGAAGGCCAAACGAACCAAATCAATGCCACAAACAGAAACAACAAATTTTAACGTGGTTTAGCAAGTTGCCTACGTCTACCGGGCAAGAAGGGGATAGAGTTTTCACTAATAGAGAAGAAAAGTACAAATTGAGATTACAAATCACTCAAATCATCAATTAATCTCACAAATAAATCTCTAATTCTCTCCAAACAAAACCCTAACCAAT
The DNA here is from genome assembly GCA_022839385.1 of Asparagus kiusianus. Classification (NCBI taxonomy): domain Eukaryota; kingdom Viridiplantae; phylum Streptophyta; class Magnoliopsida; order Asparagales; family Asparagaceae; genus Asparagus; species Asparagus kiusianus. The sequence goes on along the minus strand of BQKN01062856.1, from coordinate 231,636 downwards.
ATCTCAGAAAATACCTCTTTTCAACGCTCCAAATATCCCCAATTTTCTTCTCAATTCTCTCTTCCAATTGTTCCATATATATAGAAATCCTAAAACCAAAAACATACTAGGAATTCTAAAATAAAATAAAAACAAATTAGGAATCCTAATAACCTGTTACCAAAACAGATTAGGAATCCCAATAACCTATTACCAAAACAGATTAGGAATCCTAATAACCTATTACCAACAATTCTCCACCTCGATGAAGTTTTTTCAAAACTGAGCCGACACCAATACCAACCAAACGTCTCACTTATTGCATCCAGTATGAAGTGGAACAAATCCATGACAACTGACTCAATCCACAACAAGTCGAGAATCCAAACGAGAATGCAAACAAACTTCAAATGTCGGTATCAAATCACCAAACCAGTTGCATCATAAATGACTCCCTACATATCCTCTTGCCCAAGGAATCAAGCTTTGACGTAGTTCACCCAAACGACCTCCAAAGATCCTCAATCAAATAGAAAAGTTTGTAACTCTTCACCAGTAACCTGTTACCAACAATTCTCCACCTCGACGAAGTTTTCCCAAAACTAAGCCGAAACCAATACCAACCAAACATCTCACTTGTTACATCCAGTACGAAGTGGAACAAATCCATGATAACAGACTCAATCCATAACAAGTCAAGAATCCAAATGAGAATGCAAACGAACTTCAAATGTCGGTATCAATTCACCAAACTGACTATATCATAAATGACTACCTACGTATCCTCTTGCCGAAGGAATCAAGCCTTCACGTAGTTCACCCAAGCGGCCTCCAAAGGCCTTCAATCAAATAGAAAAGTTTGTAACTCTTCACCAATATCACCAACGGATCTGCAACTGATAGCGCTACCAATAACCCCAAACTAAAACAAATCAAACACCTCCACCTGAGGTGAACCAATGGCCGTATCCAAAACATATCCACTAGCTGCACTCGAATCCAAAACCAACTCATCATCTGCATCCAAATTCAAATGATCTCCAAACTATGTCACCTCAGCTAGAATCCCAAATGATGCAGTATGATCTGGAGTATATGTGTAGGCTGTCTAAAAATCACAATGGATAGCTGATTAAAACTAGCCCCGATAACGGAAGTCACAATCAAACGACTTCCACGATCACCGCAAACACAACCTCATTTTTGAGATGATTGATCTTGATGGCTGCGACAACAGCATGACTAATAGAGATGCTGATGAGCAGTGTAATGATTTTAGAAATAAAAGGTTGGACTTAGTTGATGAATTGCTTGGTAGAGAGCTGTGGGCAAATATTCGTCTAAAAGACACTATGGATGTTGATTCCCATCTAAGCTACTACAACGAAAGCTACAATCAAATAGCTTTCGGGTCGATAAACGAAGAAACTGCAAATGGAGGCCTTTTCACATAGATCGAGAAGAGTTACAATTCGATGACACTTCCGACAACTGATGGAAACTCTATTCAGCAGTCTTCACAATCTACAGTGAAGGTTACAATTTGACGACTTTCACACTCCACCACAGCTAAAGCGAGGATTACAGAACAACGGTCTTTGCAGAACCTTATAGAAGAAGTTACAAGTCAACAAACTCCTTCTAAAACGCGGAAGTCATCCCCGCGTCACAAATATGGAAGTGCAGGCGACCCCCGCGTTTCCAAGTCACAACTCAACGTGAGCGACCCTCGCGTTCATAAGGGTTCAACTCATACCGACCCCCACGTTTTCAAGCAAGGAACAAATCAAAACGCGAGCGACCCTCGCGTTCATTAATGTTCAGCTAACACCGACCCTCGCGTCATAATTCTAAGACACGAAGTTGGGTTCTGAACGCCAGAGTGGGCGTTTGACTTGTTCAAACACAAGTCGAACGGTTTCAGAACTGATTCCCTACGATCTGAGGAAATCACGCCCACGTAGGAGCGGATTTAGGGGGCAGTTACACCCCTAATCTTCCTATAAAAACTCAACAAACCCAACGAAGCAAGAGGTTGGATTTTGGCAGACTGGCTCGTGAGAGGTTGAAGAGTGGAATCAGGAGTTAGCTGCTGAAGAAAATTCTAGAGGATCTCAACCACCCTGGTACGGTGATTCAGCAACCGTAGCAAAATCCTTAGAGATAGAATTTTCGAATCGATCTCAGAAGATCAAATCTGAGAAGATTCTTCAACAACAGAATATAGCTTGATCAGTAACCGAATTTTCGGTTCTAACAACTCTATCTACAGAGTTTAAACTCGTTCAGAGTTCTTAAACTCATAAAAGAGTTACGTATAAAACTTCCTATAGAAGTTCATCGTTCCCACGAGATAAGAGACGGTCGGATCGTCAACGGAGAGCAAGTTCGACGCAAGCAATCGAAGGAGGCACTCCATCGCTACCAAGAAGAACCCAGTTTTAAACAAAGGAGAAAATCCAATTTGTTTTCTTCTCTTTTGTAATCAAGTTGTAATCGGAATCAAAGGAATTCAATTCAAGTTTCTTTTATTCTCTTCTTTACAATTTTTTCTACATACAAAAGATGGCGACTCTGCTGGGGAAAAGCTTTTCCGACGAAGAAGTGGTGGCGCAATCCGACGTCCACCTCATGGGAACGACTGTAGAAACTCTCATCGTGGAGTTTGATCAAGCGAAATACGAGGAAGCCTTATCCTCTGGATCGCTTAGCCCCAAGGCTAAGCATGGTGTCCGCAAAATCTCTAAGGAGATTAATTCTGTTATTGAAGTGCCGAAGAAAGCCCTCTCCTTCGGCCAGGAACTCAAACTGGCTTTGTCAGCGGAAGACCCCACATCCGCGTCAGCGAGGCATGCTTCAGGCCACAAACGGCCTCTGGAAGAAACAAGTTCCATGAGCGTCAATGACGCTGCTGCTAAGGCTTTGAAACAAGCCAAGAAGAACGCCGCTCGCCGACGGAGAAGATCCATACGACGAGCACACTTACGTGAAAGCCGACTGCTGGCACAACGCGAGAATCGCGTTCATGAGGCTCCCGCCGAACTCAGCGTTCCCAAAATAGAACGCTCACTTCGTGGAAATGAGCCTGATTATGAGCCTCGGCTAATTCAGTTGAAACGCGACCTTGAGTGGCGCGTTGTCTCCCCAAAACGCAGTCCTCAGAAGGAAGCTGCCAAAAACAAACGCGACCCTCAGGGAAGCGTTCAACCAAAACGCGACCCTCACAGGTCTGTTTCACCAACTAAACGCGACCCCCAGGGGCGCGTTCAAACAAAACATGACCCTCGCGGGTCTATTTCAACATTTAAACGTAGGCCTCGGCCTAAGTTTCACAAATCCGAACGCGACCCTCGCGTTAGCCTTCAGGAACGTGACCCTCGCGTTGTTCCTCAAGAACGCGGTCATCAAGAGGTCCGCCAGGTTCAGAAAGATCAACGTGGTTTCAAAATCCACGTTCGACAAGAACCAGTCTCACCTACCCAAGGGTAGGGGGTTCCATCTCCACTTCCAAGCCCGGGGAAAAGTTCCTCCCAAGTTCCTGATCTGCGGGAATTATTATCAAGAGGAAAACCAACAACGCAAGCAACTCACTCATGCCAATGTGAGAGGCTTATTTCGGCGGTTCTTTCGGAGTGCCATTGCTGCACATCCACGCCTCGGCAATCTGTGTTTGAAAGGTTAACAAATGTCGTTAGACCTGCCAAACGACAACGCCGACACAGAAAGAAATCTGAATACCCTCATGTCACTATCAACATGATCGGCCGAGGGGAAGCTTCGCATTCCGATTCCGACGAGTCGCAAAGAAGTCACTCCCCAACTGTTAGGGAAATTTGTGACCAACTCGAAGGAGTATATCGGAATACTCGGACTCGGACAGGAGCTATTCGCCCGGTTAACTATCAAAAGTTAGCCAAAGGCATTACAATAAGTAATGAACATTCGGCAATAGCCGAGTCTCAATCTTCAAGCTCTGTCGGAGCACAAGGAGTTTCTGCCTACATGACAGAAAGCCCCGAGGACATAGTCAAAAAAGTGAATGAGCATCATGTCATGCTCCATGCGCAACAAGAGACACTTCTCCAATTAAAGGATATGTTGGCCCAGCTCCTCGCCAAAAAAGGCCACAAACCTGAGTCTTCCCGGAAGACAACTTCAAAGGGAAAGCAGAAAGCGCACGAACATTCAGATCGTGAGACTCACAATCTTGAATCCTCTTCCGAAGGTGAGAAGGAGATGGAAAAAGAACTGCACCCTCAGTCCACCAAAGTGGATGAGTTAGAAGCTCGTCTTAATGCAATTGCTAACAGGAGCGAGCTCCGCGAAGAAGGAGTGGTTCGGCCTTATCCTGCGGAATGGGATACAGCTCCCTACCCGCCAAAATTTAAGGCTCCAACCTTGCAACCGTTCGACGGCACGGGATCACCAAATCAGCACATTTACTACTTCAAATCCCAAACTGGAGACGTGGTAGCAAATGACGCCATCTTGACCCGCTTATTCATTGGCATGCTTAAAGGAGTTGCCTTTGAATGGTTTATGAAACTGTCTGCCGGATCTATCCAGAAATGGGTAGACCTGGAAAGGCTATTCTTGGCCAGGTTCTTTGAGGACGACACGGAGGTTTCAGTCCCAACTCTCCTCGCCACCAAGCAAAGGAAGGGAGAGTCCATCAAAGCCTACGTGGAAAGATTCCGCAGCATGGCATTGCGATGTCCCTCAGGTATGACTCAATCAACCCTGGTTGAAACTTGCAGGCACAACCTGCAGACTCAGCTCCTTGCTCAGATGGGAGTAGCGGAGTGTCTCTCCTGGAGACAACTAGTTTTACAAGGAGAACAAGCGGAAGAGATAGTGGCGAGAGTCAAAGCTGAAGAAGTGCCACAACCCAAACCGCAACAACAACAGCAACGTAATCAGAACAATGCCCAGCGGTCTAAGGGGAAGGAGACTCTAGCAGCTGACTACACGCGAGTGCCACCACCTACCAAGCAAGGCAAAACGCCAAATCAGCAAAGAGCGCCCAAACAATATTCATTCAAAGAGGAGCATGTGGATACCTTATTCCAATTGCTTCGAAAGAACAACAAGCTCCAGTTGCCTGAAATCAGGAAGCCAGATGAAGCAGGGAAAGTGGATGACCCCAACTATTGTCGTTATCACAGATTTCTGGGGCACCCTACCAAAAAGTGCTATGTCTTCAAAGACATTTTACAAAATCTGGTGAATGCAAACGTGCTCACTTTGAAGCCCGAGCAGAAGACCGTGTCTACCAACATGATAGCAGTCCAATTTGGTGACTTTCCCCCGGTGGTAACCGCGAACGGTGTTGTACCCATCCGCAAGGGAGAAATGCACCTAAAGAATGCCGACTTGCATAGTCAGAAGGACAAGGGGTTGGTACCCCTCACCACCCCAAAAGGGGAAATCATGTGGGTCCACCCTGACTTGCTTGGAGATCAACAGTGGACGAGCACCTCGTTCAGAAAGAAGGGAGGCAAGGCTAAATCTTCCAACATGATTAGCCCCTCCATTACCGAAAACGATGACCACCTCAAACCTCTTACTGATTCAGAAGAGGAGAGGATTGTCCTGGCAGCATATCCAGGAGACAACCCTGGCACTCGGTCAGGAAAAGCCTACTTGAGGGATTACGGCCAGAATGCTCAAGAAGTGGAAGAACAGCCCCAAGACGCTGGGGGTTCTGTGCCGAAGAAGCCGGTCGACAAAGGTAAACAAAAAGAGCTCCGGTTCAATAAAAATCTTCACCAGGAACTCGGGGAGTCAAGTGCTCCCTTTCAATTCAACGTCATGGCACAATTGGCCAACATACCGGCCAGAATCACTTTATACGAGCTCTTGAAGTTATCTAAAACTACCAAGGAAGCTCTGATCGAAGCTTTAAAGAACACGGAGAGCTTTATTACACAAGTCACTCCGACTCCCGAGGCTTCTGATGATCAAACCTGTCTGCAATGCCTGCAAGCAGCAAGTAGTCTACCATGCATATCATTCACACAAGAAGACATGCAGGTCAAACACGAACATGACCGACCACTGTACTACACAGGGTATATTGGATCTTCGGAATACAGTCGTGTTCAAGTTGACCCGGGCTCAGCGCTCAGCATCATGCCCTACAGGGTCATGCAGGTATTAGGAATTCCTATGCACCGACTGCACACTACCCAGACTACCATCTTCGGGTTCAATGCAAACAGTACCCGACCCCTGGGAAAGATCAAGCTCAGGTGTCAGATCGGAGATCTCAAGTCTGAGGTAGCATGCTACATCATAGATGCGGACACGTCTTACAATCTTTTGCTAGGACGACCATGGATACATGCAAACCGCATTGTCCCATCCACCCTGCACCAGGTTATGAAGTACGTCAATGACAAGGGCGAAGTTCGAACCTTAATCGCAGAAAAATACCCCTTCCGAGGAGTAGAAAACTTCCACACCGACTCCGTCTTCTATTTGGAATCCCAAGAGAAAGAAGATGTAGATAGCGGTAATGAAGCTGACATCGAGCCAGATCCTGAGGAAGATTGTCCTTGGGAATTAAACTTTGATGTAATGGGTCAGGGTGAGAGTAATAATGATGTACCGAGTGGGGGCGAGTGGTGCATTAATGAAGATTTCATTTTAGCGTACTTGTCTGATGTCTCTCTTAACAATAAACAAATAGAGAATAATTCTAGTGCAGGTACCAACCCATGGCACGTACTGTGCACAGAAGCATCACTCACATTGCCGATCAAGTCGTCTTTTATTTCAGACGAAGAAATAGAGGACGCACAGAAGGCTTTCTTTAAAGTCCCATCCAAAAGGAAAGGGCGGAAGCCGATCTGTTTCGGAAAAGTCAAACCGATACAACTCAAACGAGGAAGCTCGGAGGAAGACGATGGAGTTCCTCAATTCCATTACCACGAACCAAACTCCCTTCGACTAATGAAACAAATGAGGTATGACTTTAACGAAAAGCAAGGTCTAAACTTCGGGAAGGGAAGGCGAACACCAATCCGAATGTCCCTAACCCCCGAAGGGAAACCCCCAGATTACTATCAAAAGACTAGAAGGGGTTTAGGATTTGTCACACCTCCCGCTGTCTCGGAAAATGAAATAAGTAATTATCTGCGTCAGGACCATTCATCCGGAACGTCTGCATATGAGTCCGATGTCAATAGCGGACCTCTTTTTAGAAATCTGACCGTGAATATGGTGTCAACTAGTCACCCAGATGAAGATGCAGGGGGTGATGAAGGGTTAATGGAATCAACCAATGACCCCTGGATCAAACGTCTTAACATCTTATGGGACATGCGATTCGAACAACGCGAACCACCCACTGAAGATAAAGTGGTCCAGGTTAACATGGGAGACGAACATGATCCTAAGCCCATTTTCATAGCCGAAGATTTATCATCTTCCGAGAAAGAAGACCTTATATCTCTCATCCGAGAATATATAGATGTCTTCGCTTGGAATTATAAAGACATGCCTGGTCTTGACCCAAAAGTGGCCACGCATCGTCTCAACATTGATCCGGATGCCAAACCCGTTAAACAACAACAACGCCGGTTTCGTCCCGAGATCATGGAAGCAATTGAGTCCGAAGTGAAGAAGCTCATTGACTCAGGCTTTGTCAGGGAAGAACAACACCCAGACTGGGTAGCTAACATTGTTCCAGTTCCCAAGAAAAACGGTAAGGTCCGTATATGCATTGATTTCCGTGACCTTAGCGCAGCTTGTCCAAAAGATGAATTTCCGCTTCCTATTACGGATGTTATGATCGACAACACCTGCGGATACGAAAGAATGTCTTTCATGGATGGATTCTCTGGGTATAATCAAATCAAGATGCACCCGGACGACGAGAGGCATACTGCATTCAGAACACCGCTGGGGGTGTATTGCTATACAGTGATGCCCTTCGGCCTGAAAAATGCAGGCGCGACTTATCAACGTGCAATGAACACTATCTTCCACGAACATCTGCGTAAGAAGATAGAGTGCTACGTTGATGACATAGCTGTGAAAAGCCAATGTAAAGAAGATCATCTTACAGATTTGAAGACCATGTTCGATATCATGCGGACACATCAGCTGAAGATGAACCCGACAAAATCATTTCTCGGAGTATCAAGTGGAAAATTCCTGGGATTTATTGTCACATCCAAAGGAATTTCTCTTGATCCTGAGAAGGTGCGCGCCATCCAAGACATGCCACCACCGAAGAATCTCAAAGAGCTCAGAGGCTTGCAAGGTAGACTAGCCTACATCCGGAGGTTCATATCTAACCTTTCGGGGCGCTGCCAACCTTTCTCGAAGCTCATGAAGAAAGGAGTATCCTTTGTGTGGGATGGGGAATGTCAAAAAGCATTTGAAGAGATCAAGAAGTATCTCACCCAGCCACCTGTTCTCATGGCCCCTATATCAGGAAAACCATTCCTGTTATACGTGAGAGCCATGGAACATTCTCTAGGAGCGCTGCTGGCCCAGAATGACGACCAAGGTCAGGAGCAAGCCATCTACTATTTAAGCAGGACCATGATGGGAGCCGAACATCGGTACAACCCGGTTGAAAAAGAATGTCTCGCTTTGGTATTCGCGGTTCAAAAGATGCGACATTACCTAGTTGGACAAACAATTCATGTCATTTCTAAAGTGAATCCTTTGAGAGTCCTGATGACGAAGCCATCGTCTCTGAACTGTCGACTTGCGAAATGGGCCATCCTATTGTCACAATACGACATGCAATTTATGCCACAAAAGGCAGTCAAGGGTCAAGCATTGGCAGATTTTTTAGCCGATCACCCGGTGCCAGGGACATCTAAGTTGTATGAAGAATTACCTGACGAAGTCGCTGAAGCTTGCGTCATCCAGGAAGCTACGCAAGTGTGGAAATTATTCTTCGACGGCGCATCTAGAGCAAATCCTCATGGGGCGATTACTGCGGGAGTAGGAGTGGTGCTCGTCTCGCCTAACGGTCACGTAATCCCAAGAGGATTTTCCTTAATCGAACCATGTACCAACAATGTAGCTGAGTATAACGCGTTATTACTAGGGATGTGATTTGCCGAAGAACTCAACATTCGGCACCTGGAGGCCTATGGTGATTCTCAACTCATTGTAAATCAAGTCCGAGGGGAGTACGAAGTACGTCATGAGGACTTAATCCCATACTACTTCGCAGTGCTGAGGCAAGCTAAGCAGTTCGAGGGATTCTTTATCGAATACATTCCAAGAGCCCAGAACGCTTACGCAGATGCTTTGGCTTCATTGGCAACTTCGCTGGCATTACCACCAGGAACCGAAACGACAATCCCAGTCTCAGGACGTGAACTATACTCCTCCAAGATTCCTAAGGAGGAAAGCTCAGACAAGGCAATGACGGAGGAAGTCTGTACGACCTCCATAGAATTCGAGTCTAGAGATTGGCGATTTCCATATATTGACTATGTCCTATACGGAATCTTACCTGACGATCCTAAGGAAGCGGCCGGCATCAAACGAAAGGCCCTCCGATTCTATTACGATGCAGTCACTCAGACTCTGTATCGTAAATCCCATGACGGGGTTTTGCTTCGATGTCTTTCTCGAAAGGAAACAAGGGAAGCTCTTAAAGAAGCCCACGACGGAATGTGCGGAGCTCATCAGCCCGGAGCTAAACTAGGAGATCGCCTCCGGCGAATCGGCTATTATTGGCCGAAGATGTTTTCAGACGCGGTTGACTACGCTAAACGTTGTCACGCATGTCAAATTCATGGGGATTTCATCCACTAAGCGCCTGGAAACTTACACCCCACATCTGTATCATGGCCATTTGAAGAATGGGGCATGGATATTGTAGGTCCAATTTCTCCTCCAACTTCTAAAGGACATCGGTTCATCCTGGCTATGACCGATTATTTCTCCAAATGGGCGGAGGCAATCCCGTTGAAAGAAGTCAAAACTTCCAACGTAATTAAATTCGTCAAACACCATGTTGTCTACCGTTTTGGAGTCCCTAGGCGGATAGTTCATGACAATGGGACGCAATTCGTCAGTTTTGGGTTCCAGAGGTTTTGTGACAAATTCAGAATCCAGAGCGTTGCATCTACGGCATATTACCCGCCGGCGAATGGTCTTGCAGAAGCCTTCAACAAAACCATTGTGAAACTTCTCAAGAAATTCGTTTCCAAGAGTCGACGTGATTAGGATGAAAGACTCGGCGAATGTTTGTGGGCTTACCGCACAACGGTGAGGACCCCTACGAGAGCTACACCGTTCTCGCTGGTATATGGATGTGAAGCCGTATTACCACTAGAAATTCAGATTCCTTCTCTGAGAGTCGCTATCACGACGGGGCTAACAGAAGAAGAAAAGCATCAACGGCGCCTGCAAGAACTTGAAGCCCTAGACGACAAACGACTTCAAGCTAAGCAGCAGATCGAACTCTATCAAGCTCGGATTTCCAAAGCCTACAATAAAAAGGTTAAGGAACGAACTTTCAAGAAAGGCGATCTGGTCTTGGCCAACAGACGACCCATGGTGATGACACACAAAACCAAAGGGAAGTTCAATCCTAAATGGGAAGGGCCCTTCGTAATAGACTCAGTTTATTCGAACGGAGCATATCGCCTCATCAATCAACAAGGAGACAGGCTCATGATGCCAATCAATGGGAAATTCTTAAAGAGATATTTCCCGTGAATCATGTTGCCCCCTAATCCCCAGCTAGATTAGACTGAGGGTTGCCTATTTATAGTATAACTCTATTTTGTATCTCGTCAAGTTAACACTACACCTCTGACGATTGAAATTTTCTAGAATTGTTTTATAAATGATAATAAAGAGAATTTCGTTTTCATATTGAGTTGACACTACGTTTTTCATTGTCTCGAATCATATTTCAACAAAAGAGATAATGAAAACCAAAATGATATCATTTCCATTCAATATTGTTAATCTGAATACAAAAGTGAAAGCAATTGAAAGGAAAATGATACAAATTTATCCCTCCACCAAAAATAGCGCAAACCCTAAACATCGGGGCTCATCAATCTGAAAGACTTGAGTTTAGATTTCAGCGCTGATATATTTTCCTCACGAGCCTTTCTGATATCTTCAGTTATCTTGCTCTTAAGTTCCTCTTCACTAGGCGTTGCTTCTGCAAGTTCTCGCCGAAGTTTATCGGCAGCAACAATCTCGTCGCAATAGCATTTGAAGAGTCCATCGCAATAACCAGCGAATCCTTTTAGAATCTCCACACCATCAGCTAGCTGAGCGTTTATCTGAGGGACTTCAACACCGGCTTGAGCAAGTTCTGCTGTAGTATCCCGGAGACCCACAGCAAGGTTGCCCATGTCCCTCTGTACTTAGGCATGTTCATCACGCAGGTGAGCAAGACGAGGTTCCGTTTCGGATAAACTCTTCTGAAGAACCTCTTGCTGTTGTGCCTTCGAAGCCTTGGCCTCAGAAAAAGCCCGATCCACTTCTGGGCCCATGTCGTCACGTTGCAGCATGGAGAGGAATTCCAGCTCATATTCCAAGATGATGAGGCTCTCACGACAGTTCTCGGTCCATATTTTATCACCCTGATGCTTGATCTTAGCCAAGCATTCCAGCAAATGAGGTTCAAAAACCTTGTAACTTACGTTTCCGAGACTGACAACGTCAATGGTCATTTGCATCCAACGTTCCAATTCTTCGATGAGCTCCCTCAGTGTCTCAGAACTTGGGGGTGGAACGGTCGGATAAACGAAACAGTCCGCATAATCAGTGCGAGTAGAGGTGTGCGGGTCTTCAGATAAGAATTTTTTGATCATCTCTGATGTGGAGCCTAAGATATCCTCTTCCTGCTCACCGATTATTGCTTCAAGACTTGGAGGAGCGGTGGGAAGCGTAATATCCTCTCTATTTTCAGGAGACGCAGCATGCGCTGATCGTATCGCGTCTCTCATCAATTTGGTCTTCTTTGAATTTTTGGCCACGACAGGCAGTCGTTTACGCACTCTCCTGTCATACTCGCCTTGTTCAGCAGTAGAAAGTGCCTGCTTACCCGATCTCAGAAGACGAGGTTCAAGAGCAGGCGATTCTGGAATTGGCTTTTCTTCGGGAGAGTCAGCAATCGGTGTTTCCTCTTCGATCTCCATAGGAGTTTCTTCCTTGGGAGGCTCGATGGCGGATAAATTCCTAGGAGCTTCGACAGCCCCAGATGCTTCTTGTTCGCAGGATAGATATTCCTCAACCCCCGGCAAACGAGTGCTGGAAGAACGACTCCTCGAACGATACAATTCCCGAATCTCACTTATGCAGGAGGTGTAAATATCATACCCCGTGACTTGGGAAACTTCTTCATACCAGCTGCGGAAATCGGCAACAGTGGAGTAGCCAGGCGGCGAATTGGGTAGAGTGAATTGCGCATGGGTTCCCCCGGCGGAAAAGAAGTACCATGCACGAGCTCCTTCATATAAATTCCCAATATGAGCCAATGCCGGGTTGGGATTGCCAACATAAAGCTGGTCATATCCGAATTGCCTAGCGAACCGAGAAGGCACGTAAGGTTCAATAAAGCACTTCTCCCGCAAGCGGAAGACCAGGTAGCCCAACCTAATCATAAGAAGCCAGTTGAATGTGCCTTCTTCCAAAGAAGACAAGCCCTCAAAAAGCAAGTCCAGGAAGCGGGCATCCTTCACGTCAGCTCCGTTAAAATCAGGAGCACAACAGAAAATCCGGTAATTATCTTCCCGAGATAAGAATTGTCGAGCCCTGACTATGTAAGAATGAGTCCACGTGGCCGACTCTAATCTCTGTATGAAGGGGATGTAAGCATCAGCACTCTCCGATACTCCCGTCATCAAGGAGGGGCAATGCAGCACGAACCAGGCCACCAAGTACGTATACGGCACTGGTATGCGTGGCTGGGGGTTCTTCCCGGCTTTCTTCCTGGCAACCTTAACCATCGAGGCGCCGAGCAGATCAGAGGTTAACATCCTTAGGCCGTTTTGAATGCAGCCGACCATGGCAGTGAGGAGGCTCACGGGTCTCCCATGTGCCAGCAAAACAGCTGGATATACAACCTCAGCCAGGATCGCTTCTATTGGTCTCGACGGCACCACACACCGTTTCAACCAAACCATAAAGAAGCCTGCAAGTAGAGTCATGTCAGAAATAGGAATTGTAGCCTGGTGGTGGAAACTTTCAAACTCAACACCAGCCTCAAAATCCTCCTCTACATGCTCTATTTTGTAGATGGCATTAGAAGCCTTAATCCGAGCTTTGGCTTCTTTGGGAGAGATGGCTGCAACACGAGACACGGCTACATCTTTCCGGTTTAAATTCTGAAAGAGGTATTCCGCCCACGTGGTATGCATGATACCTCCCCCACGCGTCCCACAGATTTGAGCACATATGTGGAAGTGGCACATCAACTCCCAGAAAGTAGCATAAATTTCTGGGTGCGCCAACCTCAACTGAGAAAGCTCTTCGGTAGTAGGGATGAACTCTTCGTAGGGTGTTTTCCCAAGTGGCAATCCCGACACCGCTTGCATCTCATGAAGAGCAAAACCTAACTCTCCTGCGGGTGTGAAAAATGTGCAACTGTCCGAGTTATATTTCTCCAACATAGCGAAGAAATTATGGAAGCTCTGCACAACTCCCCGTCGAGTAGCTAACACGGGAATTGTGAGACCCGATTGAGTGAGTGACTCCTTAAGCTCCTCAAGAACGAAGTCAATCATGCGAGTCCACCAACCTCCTTCTCCAGAACAAACCCACCCAGGGGATCTGAACGCTTGGGTAGAAAATTCACCCTGAGTCGCAAGGAACTGGCGAATAAAAATATTCGCTGGGCGTGGCATCTCCTGAACCAGTTCCTTCTTCTCAAATAAACCAGGTCTCAATCCCTTGAGCTGCCCTCCGATTTGTGTACGAGCCCGTCGACCAGATCCGAACGACACATTTTCCTTCTCTTTGACTATGTCAAAAGTCAGACTCCGACGACGGCTTGCATTCAAGAAGTAGGAGAGGGGATACATCCTCTTCATGTTTGGAAGGAAAAAGTAGCGATTATCAACTTTCCGCAATAGCTTCGAGTCTTCTGCATGTACGAGGTGATCATCGATGGATATTCGATCTCCGAATATGAATGCCGGTTTGGGAAGCTGAGCATGGCCCGCAGGGGTCTCCACGTCTAAGTCGGTGATCAAGACTCTAAGGGTGGAACATCGAGGAGATATAATCATGTCTGTTCTCTCCGAGTCATCGAAAGTACAAAGCGGAACTGTGTTTTGAAGACTGAAAGTTTCATTCACATCAGGTCCGCCAAGATACCCAAAATGATGCTCTTGTGAAAGCGGCACGTTTGGTAAAAGCACCGCACAATCAAAAAGCAGATGTTAGCAGCTATAAGCGAGCCATCGACATAAAGATAGAACCCTAAAACACAAAGGGTTTAAGTCTCAGGTCAAAATCACCAACGCGAAGGTCGAGTATCGCGTCAGAAATCACCAACGCGAGGGTCGAGTATCGCGTCAGAAATCACCAACGCGAGGGTCGAGCATCGCGTCAGAAAGTCTCAAACGCGAGGGACGAACCCCGTGTTGAAGAATTGGAACGCGAGGGTCGGACCCAAAGGGTATCCCAACCCCGCGTTTTCATCTGATCAAAACGAGTCATCTTCCTCGTTATCAAGAACCCATCTAGGGTTTTCAGAAAACTTGCCAAAGCAAGTTCTTTTAGTCTGCACTTACCACGACAGGGAAGTCCTTGCGGCAGTGGAGACGACGACGAAATCCCCGCAGGAACAAGAACACCGCCAGCGTCCTCAATCGACGGTGTTTCGGAGGTCGCTCCGGCGACTTTCTTGGAGCTCGAGCCTATTCTTCGGGGCGCCATTGATGTGGCCGATCACAATGAGCGTTTCTGAACGAAGGAGACGAAGTTCGTCGGAGATCTTGCCGAAGTCAAACGAGATTTCTCGTTCTTGGAAATAGCCAAAATTTTGAGAGTCAAGTGACTCTTGACGTGACCACTCAGGTCTATTTATAACAGCCCTCGAGCTGTTGGGGATGGCACGGGATTCTAGGAAAGAATCCCAACCATTTTCGAAACGCGAAGCCCACTATCGCGTTCAAACTTCAAAAGGGCAAGGCCCAGGCCCGCGTCACTAAGGCCTGAACCTCGCATTCTAAATCCTAAACGCGAAGGTCACCTTAGCGTTATAACTCTTCCAAATAAAGAGTCCATCTTCAATACTTAACCTCTAAATTCATGGGTTCTTTTCAACAGAGTGCGTTCAAAACTCTGTATCTCCTCAACTCATCAGATGGTCATTATCCTAACAGAGATTGAATCTAGTTATCATCACTATCAATATGATTATAACTCCTCTGTTAGAACTCACTTATCGATTCTCATCAACAGAACGATAAGTCCTCAAAATCACTCAGATCATTGTCAATTTATTAGCTCTCTCCAACAGGGCAATAAATAACCAGTTTATCAACTCCTTCCAGTGGGGTAATGAAACTACCTAAAATCTTGCTCAAATCCTAAGTATCATAAGTCATCACTCCGATGATAACAACACTTAGTGACTTTCCCCAGCAAGACATAAAGGAATTTCACCCCCCACAGACGTCACGTTAAAATTACACCTCTGACAAAATCAACTTATCGACTCTC
>BQKN01062856.1:152545-215975 GCA_022839385.1 Asparagus kiusianus | reverse complement strand
TCATCAATAGAACGATAAGTCCTCAAAGTTGCTCCGATCGCAACACTATCAACTTATCGACTCTTTTCAATAGAGCGATAAGCCCTCAAAATTGCCCTGATCGCAATATTCCCCTTATCAAGTCAGGACTATATTTCTGGCACTTATGGACTTCTTTCAGTGTTTAACACCAAAATAACACAGGAAGGATTCTGCTTTGCAATTCAATTCTGGGAGAATAATCAAGTATTTATCCCTAACAGTTGAAAATTTTCTAGAGTTATCTTACGACAGAAAATTTCTGAGTATTCTTTGTAATTTGTTGTCTAAAACCAAAACATGATAAGTGCAAAGAACACTAAAAGATCAATATCACTTTTTATTCAAAAGCTAAAGGAAAAGTGATACAAGACAAAACTTGTTCTTATCAAAAGAACATAAAAAAAGGAACTAAGTTCACTCATGCATCAAATTGAAAGTTGCGAGTTGAGTCTTGAGCTCAGCAAACTCTCTCTCGTGATCACTCGCACTATAGCTTCAGCCTTGGCCCGGAGTTCATCCGCACTGGGTATGATGATGGCCGCCACTTTGTTCCTGGCCTCCTCTAGGGCCAAAGACTGTGCATGATATTCTAAAGAACTGTTAGCATTTTGGGTACTGAGGATGTCGACGACCTTTTCTTCACGAGAAACTTCAGCTTTTAAGCGTAGGACTTCAGCCTCAGCCTCGACAAGTCTATCCCGAAGCGAATTTAGAGAAGTAGTCGAGCGTTCCAATTCTTCTCGCTTCTGAATATCACGTTCACGAAGCTCCGCAACATGGCGCTCTTTTTCAGCTAAGTCCCGCTCTAATGATTCTCGTTGTATCACTTCAGCGACTTGAAGATTAGCCAGAGTTGATACAATTTGTGGTTGGAGGTCGCTATGACCCATGGTCTCGAAGTGTTGTAATTTCTCCTCCAAACAGAGGATGATTTCTGAGCAGCGCTCGAACCATTGAGGTTCGCCCACACACTTAATATTGTTTAAGCCTGCTTCCAGGAGAGGTCGAAAGGAATTCAGAGTCCCTTGACCATTCATTAAAGACTCAACCACCGTCTTCGCAAGAGTGTTTAGATACACCAAAGATATCTGAAGGAACTTAGGTGCATTAGCAAGCCTGACGGTCGCACCTGAAGATACCCCTTCAGCAGCTGAGGTTGGTGCGTCAAGACGATGGCTAGTAGGCGATCTCGGTGCCGAAGCTGCAGAAGCAATCGAAATATTCAATTGCGAAGGGCTTGAGGTCAGGGCCATCAATGCCTTCGCTTGAGACGAGCTTGGCCCAGCCTCTGTCGGAGCAAGTGAGATCTTCATCACCGCTTTTGGTGAAGTGGCCACCACAGAAGAGTCATGTAAGGTTTGCTCCGGCAAAGGAGCCGATACCTGCACGACCGGCTGTTCTGGAGGAGGAGTTGCTGCAGTGGTTTCAGGCAACGTAACAGATGAAACAGTGGTCTCGGGCAATGCTGTAGGCAAAGCAGTTGCCGGAGGGGAACCAGGTGTATGTTGCTCTTGTGGAGGAATCGACGCTGGCACAAGTTCTTGCTCTAAAGGAGCAGCTGAAGTAGTCCTGGGGGTTGGCGAACCTGCACGAAAAAACGGTCGGAATGCGGAAAAAGCGTGCGGGATAAGTCGAAACAAACTAAGCTTACCGGTGAGATAAAAAGGCGTATAACCAGATGCCTTATCAGACGGAGCCTTGGGAGCATCGTCAAAAAGAGTTATGTCTTCCATTGAATCGCGCTCATCATCTTCTGCGTCGTCGCCCGGCAAGTTGCCAACTTCAGCACCTTCATCATCTTTATCTTCGTCAGTTTCACCGCCGATCGAGGAACCTTCATAATCAACTCGTTCCTCGTCTTCTTGAGCAGCTGAAGACCCAGGAAGGTTTGTGCCAACGGCTGGCTTATTCATAAGTCCTGTTGTAGGACTAGGAATTAAGTCACCGGCTTGTGACATTAAAGCTGAAAGAGAAGGTGATGGATTCTCTTCAAGACCCCTTGGTTCTGATACAGGAGACGGAGGAAGATCCATCACTGGAGCAGATTCTGCATCGGCAGTCATTAACTCATCCTCCTCGTCCTCAGGAGGATGATAAGAAGAAGCTTCGCCTGAAAGGGCTGGCCCCTGAGAGCGAAGCCCGGTTCTATGCGGTAGGCCCGCTACAGATGACTCCTGTTGCCCTTCATCTACAGCAGCCCGGATGGCTTCAGCCATCAACTTGGGTTTTGGTTGGCCTTTGGGAGGAGAATCAACCAGCAGTTTCCGACGGGTTTGCTTATCATACTTGCCGGCTTCTTCTGCAGAAAGTTTTCTTTTCCCCATCGCTCTCGTAATGGGAGGCTCAGCCACACGTTGTTCTTTTTCTGGAGCAGGCTCAGCTGTTTGTTCTTCTTCCTGCCCAACAGGCTGGTCCTCAACGGCTAAGAACTCATCAATCCCTCTCAAACGGGACGTCTTTGACCCCCTCCTCAAGGAATACATGTGCCTGATCTCTTTCAGGCACGATGAATTTATGTTGTAATTGGGAATCTGAGACGCTGCGTGATACCAATTACAGAAACTTATGGAGGTGTAGGAGTTGGCAGTTTTGTGGGGAAGCCTGAAAACGGCCTTGGTACAACCTGCTACAGAATAATACCAGGCCCTAGCTCCTTCATACAAGTTGCCCACGACCGATAGTTGAGGACGAGGGTTACCGACGTACACTTAGTCGTACCCAAACTGCCGGGCAAACCTATAAGGTTGGTAGGGCTCGACGAAGCAGTTGACGCCTTGCCGGAAGACTAAGTAGCCTGGCCTAATGGAGAGAAGCCAATGGAAAACACCTCCGTTGAGCTGAGTGAATCCATTAGGGCCTGCTACGTCTTGATATTCCGCACCGTAGATACCACCCTCAAAATCGGGGAAACATCGGTAGATATGGAAGTTGGTGTCTCGCGTTAGGATTTGGCGAATCCTAACCATGTATCCCCCTTCCCATTTCGCAGATTCTAATCTCTGCACGAATAGGATGAATGAATCTCCTGGGGCAGAGGCTGCACTCATCAACGAAGGGCAGTGGAGCACGTACCAAGCCATCAAATAAGTATATAGCATTGGCACCCTAGGATTGGGAGTCTTGAAAGTCTTGCGACCCTCGGACTCCACCTCTGTAGTGTCGACGAAGTCCGAAGTCAACTCCCGCAATCCGAATTGTAGACAACCCACCATAGCACTGAGGAGGCTCACAGGCCTCCCATGGGCTAGAAGGACGGCGGGGTAAATCACCTCAATAGCGAGAGCATCGATCGGCTTGGTCGGGACGACGCACCGCTTGAGCCACAGCATCAAATACCCAGCCAAAAGCGCCGTATCAGAGATAGGGAGCAGAGCTTGGTAATGGAAACTCTCGAATTCCGTATGGGCCGGGAAAACATCTTCCTTGGCCTCATTTGTGTAGTGGGAGGTAGCATCGTCAATCCTAGCCTGAACCTCCTCTAAAGTGCTTGCAGGCAATCGGGTCACTAAGCCTCCCTTATTGCCCAAGTTCTGGAATAGATATTCCGCCCAAGACACCTGTTTAATGCCGCTTCCGCGGGCCCCCGTCAGCTGCATACAGATGTGGAAGTGACACATGACTTCCCATAAAGTATCGTAAATTTCAGGGCTTGCCTTCTTTAAAAGTTGAAGTTCTGCCGATCCCGGAACAAATTCTTCATACGGCAAATATCCAAGAAGAAGACCCGAGACTTCGTACATCTCATGAAGAGCGAAGCCTAATTCCCCCACAGGGGTGAAGAAAGTGCAAGTATCAGGATTATACTTCTCCAGTATAGAGAAAAAGTGAAAGTGACTCTGGACCATTCCGAATTTAGTGGCCCACACAGGAACTTTCAAACCAGCTTGGGAGAGGGGCGCATCCAATTTGTCCAAAATAAATTTGGTCATCCGGGTCCACCACCCTGACACGGGAGAATGAACCCAGCCAGGAGTTCTGAATCCTTGCGCGGGAAACTCCCCTTTCTTCTCTACAAATCTCCTAACAAAAGTCCTCGCGGGACTAGCCACTTCGCCAAGGGGATACTCCTTAGCAAATAAACCTGGTCGCAAAGCAGTCACTTGTCGACCATAACCTACCGAGCGGACCCCATGGAAAGTTAAATTTCCAAGAGCAACTCCGTCTTGATCCTTAACCAAGGGCCAATCCATGTGTCTTGGGACGGATGCACACTGGAAATAAGATATAGGGAACATTCTCTCCATGTTGGGTAAGAAAAGGTTGCGGTCTCCAACTTTCCGCAGCCACTTATAGTTCCCGTCATAAGCGGTGTCGGCGTCAAAGTCAACGAAGTCCCCAAAGAGGTACCCAGGTTTGACTATTGGCTTACGGTTCGTGTGCTCAAACTTAGCGTCCTTAACCAATGTCCTAAGAGTTTCGGGAGAAGCTTTTGTGACTAACTCCGCGCGACTCTTATCCCTAATTCTGAAGACTGGGAGTTCTTGGCGCGAGTTGAATGTCATGTTCATGTCCACGCCACCTACATGTCCAAAATGGTGGCGAAAAAGAAGAGGTTCGCTGGTATGACGCACTGCAAAACGAAGAAAAAATCAGCTAAGTCAAAAGCAAAGTCCAGACGCGAAGGTCGAACCTCGCGTCAGAAAAGTCAGACGCGAAGGTCGAACCTCGCGTCAGAAAAGTCAGACGCGAAGGTCGAACCTCGCGTCAGAAAAGTCAAACGCGAAGGTCGAACCTCGCGTCAGAAAAGTCAGACGCGAAGGTCAAACCTCACGTCAGAAAAGTCAGACGCGAAGGTCGAACCTCGCGTCAGAAAATTCAGACGCGTAGGTCGACCCTCGCGTTAGGAATCTGAGACGCAAAGGTCGAACCTCTCGTCAAAAATACCAAACGACGGAGTCCAGCCCCGCGTCATCTGAAACGAGTTTCCTCGTTGGATCCAAAGATCAAAACTTGCCGAAGCAAGTTCAACGACCACGAAGGCCATACTTACCACCGATCAAAGGAAGGTGAGGCGGCATGTTCGCCTGAGCGGCAGCGCCGCCGGCCGGCGCTGATGATGCCGACTCTCGAGCCGCAGCGGCATCAGATCGGGAAGAACGAGGAGCGTCGGATTTCTTGGGTGCCATGAGATCTCGTCGGAGGAGATGAACAGTTGTCGCCGGAGGAGAGAACGAAGATTTTCGTTGGAATTTCAAGAAGAGTCGAATGACTCTGATTTGACCTACAACGGTCTATTTATAGACAGCTGGACAGGCTGTCAAATCGTAACGAACGGGATTCGAGGTCAGAATCCCGCCCGAACCGACCCTCGCATTCGGGTCGGTTGAAATTCCCAAACGCTGGGCTCACCCACGCATTCCAATTCTCAAATGCATATTCTGTTTATGCATTGGATTACTATAATGGCAGCTCTTCAACTACCAAGGCTATAATACGGCCCCAGATAAATAAGAGCTAGCAGCAATCATCAAGGCGACCAAAGCCGAGGAGAAATAGGCGACTCCGCAGGGGAGTCTATTGAAGAAGCACAGATAGATTACAGTCAACAACATTGAAATTATCTGGCTCGATCAGACGAAGTGAGTAATCAGTTCACTAGATTTTGGGATCCAAAGTATTCCGAAAATTCGTCTCAGTCAACCGCGAACTTTCGAAAACTTTGGAGGGGGTTCTGTAGGCTGTCTAAAAATCACAATGGATAGCTGATTAAAACTAGTCCCGATAACGGAAGTCACAATCAAACGACTTCCACGATCACCGCAAACACGACCTCATTTCTGAGATGATTGATCTTGATGGCTGCGACAACAGCATGACTAATAGAGATGCTGATGAGCAGTGTAATGATTTTAGAAATAAAAGGTTGGACTTAGTTGATGAATTGCTTGGTAGAGAGCTGTGGGCAAATATTCGTCTAAAAGACACTATAGATGTTGATTCCCGTCTAAGCTACTACAACGAAAGCTACAATCAAATAGCTTTCGGGTCGATAAACGAAGAAACTGCAAATGGAGGCCTTTTCACATAGATCGAGAAGAGTTACAATTCGACGACACTTCTGACAACTGATGGAAACTCTATTCAGCAGTCTTCACAATCTACAGTGAAGGTTACAATTTGACGACTTTCACACTCCACCACAGCTAAAGCGAGGATTATAGAACAACGGTCTTTGCAGAACCTTACAGAAGAAGTTACAAGTCAACAAACTCCTTCTAAAACACGGAAGTCATCCCCCCGTCACAAATATGGAAGTACAGGCGACCCCCGCGTTTCCAAGTCACAACTCAACGTGAGCGACCCTCGCGTTCATAAGGGTTCAACTCATACCGACCCCCGCGTTTTCAAGCAAGGAACAAATCAAAACGCGAGCGACCCTCGCGTTCATCAATGTTCAGCTAACACCGACCCTCGCGTCATAATTCTAAGACACGAAGTTGGGTTCTGAACGCCAGAGTGGGCGTTTGACTTGTTCAAACACAAGTCGAACGGTTTCAGAACTGATTCCCCACGATCTGAGGAAATCACGCCCACGTAGGAGCGGATTTAGGGGGCAGTTACACCCCTAATCTTCCTATAAAAACTCAACAAACCCAACGAAGCAAGAGGTTGGATTTTGGCAGACTGGCTCGTGAGAGGTTGAAGAGTGGAATCAGGAGTTAGCTGCTGAAGAAAATTCTAGAGGATCTCAACCACCCTGGTACGGTGATTCAGCAACCGTAGCAAAATCCTTAGAGATAGAATTTTCGAATCGATCTCAGAAGATCAAATCTGAGAAGATTCTTCAACAACAGAATATAGCTTGATCAGTAACCGAATTTTCGGTTCTAACAACTCTATCTACAGAGTTTAAACTCGTTCAGAGTTCTTAAACTCATAAAAGAGTTACGTATAAAACTTCCTATAGAAGTTCATCGTTCGCACGAGATAAGAGACGGTCGGATCGTCAACGGAGAGCAAGTTCGACGCAAGCAATCGAAGGAGGCACTCCATCGCTACCAAGAAGAACCCAGTTTTAAACAAAGGAGAAAACCCAATTTGTTTTCTTCTCTTTTGTAATCAAGTTGTAATCAGAATCAAAGGAATTCAATTCAAGTTTCTTTTATTCTTTTCTTTACAATTTTCCTACATACAATATGGAGTAATCTCCACCCAATGTGAAGTAGCATCACCCTCCACCCTCTGTGATATCTCAATGATCTGATCAACACTCTCCACCTGTCGAGAGTTAAATATGACATACCTGCTCAGAACAAAATCAGAAGCTCCTAACTGATAATCAAACGAACTTCTGAATCCCAAACGTGAATCAAATCTCATATCCTCGATGTGATCAAATGCTGGGCAACCAAATATCTGATGCAACCCAAAATCTGAAGTAGCTCTACCAGATCCAAAATCTCCACACGCAGTAGTCGGCAACCTATGACCAAGATGACCCAAATATGTCAAAGCTCAAAAACCAAAACTAATACTCGACAACCAACGCCGATCCCCCTACAGTAAGGAGCAACCCATCAAAACTGTCATCTCATCTCGTCGCCCCCAATGTCTCCACATCAATAAAGTATCTCAAACTGCCATGAGCTCGGTACAAATGTAAGAAAGAACCCCTACGAAAGCTAGAACGACGGGTTACCTTTCTGCCAATACACTTCTTCTAATTGTTATTGACTTCTAGGACTTCACACCAATAGGACCTGGTTGCAACCCGCTAATACCTAGAATAATTCCTAACTACGAAAACCAAATACCGATTACCTTCTAATGATGCCTCCTTAGAATGTCCCCAAATGCCTGACTAAACATCACCTAAAAGACCCATCGATCGATGGATAGAAGTGTCAAACTCCACCTCGGTCTTCTTGCTCATACCAATGTACTCAAATGACTTCAATCCGCAGGTCAAAACACTCCTCAACAAACCATGCACGGCATAACCAATCAAATAACCTAGCCTCAACAAATGCCATAGTTTAGCTAAATCTAAAGAAGTCGTCAGTTCTCTATCAAACACCGTTCTCCCAATCAAATAATACAAATTATTCTTCCTAACGCCCTTCATCACAATCAGGACCCTAATGTGGCCTTCAAACGTGAATCAACCAAGGTCACCCTATATCCTGCTGCCTCAAAAACTACAAGTGAAATAATGTTCTTCTTCAACTGAGGAACGAACCTCACTCCAAACAACTCCCGAATTACTCCGTCACTCATCCTAATCTGAATGGTACCGATACCACCAATAGGACATTCATGATCATTACCCATGAGCACGATCTCCCCTCTTTCCAACTCCTGAAAGATGGAGAACCAATCCCTCCTAGGGTAAATATGGTAAGAAGCATCCGAATCCAATATCCACTATGTAGAGTTGGCAATACAAACTGGTGGTAGTACAAATAACGAGTATCCCGAAGAATCCGAATCTGAATTATTACCCCTAGCCTTGACAACATTCACCTCTGAACCTTGAATAGCTTTTTCTTTATTCTTCCCGGCTCGATCAACCAACTTTGGGTATTCGGCTTTCCAATGTCCATTCTCTTTACAAAAAGCACATTGATTCCTATGAACTCTAAGATGTGCCCCTCTAGACTGTGACCTCCTATCACGGTTTGGACTCTTTACTCTTACGACCAATGCCCCCACTACCGGCTCAACTGAAGTCTCTTTATCCTTCTTTCGAAGCTGATAATTCACAAGTGCAGCGGTGACCTCACTTTAAGAAAGAGATGTCTTCCTATTAATAAGAGTAAGAATGAAGGTCTCATATTCCTCGACACGCAAGGAACTCAACAACAACAACGCCTTGTCCTCATCTTTAATCATCACATCTACATTCGTCAAATCTGTAAGAAGCTTCGTATAGTGGTTCATGTAATCACCAATGAAGATCCCCTTCTTCAGTTGGAAGCGATAAAGTCTCCTCTTTAAATGCAAGTGATTCTCTGCACTCTTGGTCAAATACTTGCCCTCTAGGATCTCCCAAATCTTTAGCCGAAGTCTTACTGATCATATCATATTTTAAATCTTGAGTCAAACAAGATCTAATCACACCACAGGTTGTTTTATTTATCTTTTTCCAAACCTTCTCCTCAATGTCGTCCGGTTTCCTGTCCAATTTTGTGCATTGAGCACATTCAAGACTTCACATCTCCAAAGACCAAAAATATTTGTGCCATTAAACTTCTCCACATCTATCTTCATAGAGTAGATATTCAAGACGATCTTCACGTCGGAAGTACCCTCCACAACTCCTTCTTTCCCGACCATCTTTCTCAAAGCATCAAAATAAATGCGGAACAAATGAAGAATAGATCCAAAACTAAAAAAGATAGAGTCTTTACCAAAAAATTTCACATTTATCACCAAACGAAGCCCTAGGGGAGCCTCCAAAACGACCTACTCCTCCAAATAGCCCAAGCATAGCCCGAGCTCTGATATCACTTGTTGAGCGCTACGGAAGCCAAAAAACCAAACCAACGTGCTACAAGAAATCAAATCAAACGAATGTCGAAAGAAGGCCAAACGAACCAAATCAATGACACAAACACAAACAACCAATTTTAACGTGATTCGACAAGTTGCCTACGTTCACGGGGTAAGAAGGGGATAGGATTTTTCACTAATAGAGAAGAAGAGTACAAACTGAGATTACAAATCACTCAAACTCACTAATTAATCTCACAAACAAATCTCTAATTCTCTCCAAATGAAACCGTAACCAATAGCTCAGAAAATACCTCTTTTCTGTGCTACAAATATCCCCAATTTTCTTCTCAATTCTCTCTTCTAATTGTTCCATATATATAGAAATCCTAAAATCAAAAACATACTAGGAATTCTAAAACCAAAATTAAAACAAATTAGGAATCCTAATAATCTGTTACCAAAACAGATTAGGAATCCCAATAACCTATTACCAAAACAGATTAAGAATCCCAATAACCTGTTATCAACACATACATGTAAATTTATCAATGTAGATTATGAACCTACGTCCTTTACAAAAGAATTTAGTTGAATCAAAAGTTGACTTAGGTGAGAACTCGTGTTCTCAATGGATTTGCATAGTTACACTTATGTTATGCCTACTCAGATTCTTCAGTCATGGTTCTAAGATCGTACAAATCAAAATCCAAGATAGTTTAATGGCACACATTTGATTGTACCATGAGTTATTTGCACCTTTTCTGATTAAATCTTTGAATGTATGCCAGTTTTAGTCATATGTAAAAAAGTCATGACTAATTAATTATGCCCATCTTATTCAAAGAGGGAAGAAAAGGAAAAGGAAGAGGGGAAAAACTACTATTTACTCAAAAGTACACATATCTAAAAAGGATACACAAGTAAAAAAATTTATGTACATCTATAGGTTTGCTTAAAACTAGTAAAAAACGTAGCATACTAGATGAAATTTTTCATCTAGAATAGTCATATTTTCGTCTATATTGATTATCCTAGACGGAATTCTGTTTAGGATGTTGGTCTAGTAAGCTCCCATTGAGAATGCATCATTTTAGACGGAATTCTATCCAGAAAAAGCATCCTAGAAGGAAATGCATCCTAGACGGAACAAAACACCATATAGGATCCTTCTAGATGAAAAAAACAACCGTCTAGGATAATCCTAGACGGAATTTCCGTGATGGAATTTCCGTCTAGGATAAATATCCTAGACGGAATTTCCGTCTATGATGCTTCCAAGATGGATGCTACAGTAGTTCTTTTAAGAATCTACTTTGCACTGTATATAATATCACATGTACATGTGCTTAATGTTGTACAACACTGAATCATATTCATATCTAACACAATTTAATTATATCCCAATATCAAATTCAATTATATTCAAATATTACATTCACCAAAATACTAGAAAGATACATAAATTATATAGAATTGGGAACAACGGTGAAGAAGTTCAAGCAAAAAAGGCGAAGGACAGATTTTGGGTGTCTTGCGGTTGACCGCAAGTGGAGCGACGGTCTACCGCGAACGTACACAGCACAGGGGAAAGTCTCTGGATTTTTTGCGATCGATCGTAGTGTCAGGTCCGATCGACCGACCAAACCCTATAGTGATTATTGGTTTCTGTCGTTGGTTTCGGTCGACCGCACGAGTCTCTGCGGTCGACCGCGAGTCGGGTCTGGACCTGCTTCGGCTTCCTGCACTGTTTGAGTTTTTTATTTAATATAAATAGAAACACGATTTGTTTAGGATTAATCGATCATATTGATTGAGTTTTGGGGTAGCTTGAAGGAGAGCTTTGAGCACAGAATATAGAGTTCTTTCTGAGAAATTTGTTTGAGGGTTTTGTGAGAGATTTGAGAGTTTAGTTTGAGAGATTATTTGTGAGCTTTTGAGTGATCTTGTAATCTTTATTTTATATTCTCTTTCTCTACAATGAAAACCCATCCCCTTCTTGCCCCGTGGACGTAGGCAATTTGCCGAACCACGTTAAACTTTGGTGTTTGAGTTTGTGCTATTATTAGTTAATTTGTGTGCCTTCTCTCTTGACAAATTTGTGAATCCTCAGAACACATGCAGTACTCCCAACAAGTGGTATCAGAGCTCGGGCTATGTTTGGGCTATTTGGAGGAGTAGATCACTTTTAGAAGCTCGTCTAGGATTTCAATTGGAGATAAAGGTGGGTTCTTTTTTGATAAAAAATCTATCTTTTCTCAGTTTGGATCTATTCTTCCATTTGTTCCGCATTGGTTATTGGTGTGTTGAGGAAGATGACTGGGAAAGAAAGTACATCAGGTGTTGAGGGTGGTGCTTCTGGCGTGAAGACCGTTCAAAGTTTGAATACTCACTCTACGAAGATAGATGTAAAAAGTTTAATGACACGAACAATTTTGGATTATGGAGATATGAGGTTTTGGATGCGCTGAACGCGTAAAATTTGGAGAATACTTTGGAGTTGGATGGCAAGCCAGATGATATTAAAGAGAATGTTTGGAAGAAGATGAATAGAACGACGTGTAGTGTGATTAGATATTATTTGACTCACGATTTGAAATATGATGTGATCAATGAGACTTCAGTAAGAAGATTTGGGAGATCCTTGAGGGCAAGTATTTGACCAATAATGTAGAGAATTGCTTGTATTTGAAGAGGAGACTTTATCGCTTTTAATTGAAGAAAGGGACCTCTATTGGTGATCAGATGGACCACTACACGAAGCTTCTTGCGGATTTGGCAAATGTGAATGTTATGATAGAGGATATGGACAAAGCTTTGTTATTGTTGAGTTCCTTACCAGATGAGGAATATGAGACATTTGTTCTTACCCTGATTAATGAGAAGACGTTCCTTTCGTATAGTGAGGTAATCACTACTCTTGTGAATTACCAACTAAGAAAGAAAGATAAGGAGTCTATAAGTAACACAATTGTAGAGATAATGATCGCAAGAGGGAAGAATCCAAATCGGAAGAATGAGAAGTCACAGTCTAGAGTAGAGCATCCTACAGTTGGCAAAGATCAGTGTGCTTAGTGTAAAGAGACTGGTCATTGGAAGAAAGATTGTCCAAAGCTCAGTGAATGGATGAAGAATAAGCAGAAGGGAAAGTGAAAGCAACCATCATCAGAAGCAAACATCGTCATATCGGATGGTAATCTTTCTAACTCATCTGTTTATTCGCTCTCTATTAGTCCTATAGTTTGCTATTCAGAGGAATCTGAGTGGATGTTAGATAGTGGATTAACCTATCATGTGTGCCCTAAGAGGGAATGGTTTGTTAGACCCTAAGGTTACTATGAAATAACCCTAGAAGGGGGGGGGGGGTGAATAGTGTTTATGCTAATCTAATCTGATTTTATTCCAATTAAAACTAATTAATAAATATATCCTAGCAAGTATGATATGCTACAAGATATATGCAAGGATATACAATATAAACAAGGGTAAGCAAAATGATCATGCAACAACGGCGATATAACAATATAAAAGAATAAACGCGTCAATGCCAAACCCAAACACAAGGAAATGATCATGCAGTTCGGACCTTTGGTCCTACGTCTCCGCTCCCCACTCCCAGGGAGAATCCACTACATAACCCGGTTTTAAAGCCAGAACTTCTCTACACACTCGGTTTTCTAGCTAACCGAAAACTCTACACACTCGGTTATCAAGTCAACCAACAACTCTCACAAATCCTCACAAAGTACATACACAAGCTATAACCTCAAGTGTTGGTCCTCACGTATCGACTCCCTCAAGTGCTCGGAATTATCACCTCTCACTAGGCCACCGACGCCACTCCTCTCGATATCGACTCCGTCATCACCACACACTCTTCTCAGTGTACAAGTGTTTTACAAAGTGAACTTCATAATTTGGCACACAACAAATGATTGTTCTCTAAACAAGGTGAGAACTCAATTAGGCTCAATTCAAAGTTACTATCTCTCACAACCCCAAATATATTATGTATGTAAATACAATAAGCTCAAGTGGGTATATGTAACAATGAGATTAATCAAATCTAAACTCAATATAAAACTAGCTTTAATAAGATGATAATAAAACAAATAAATATAAAGCTAGAAAAGAGTTTAGAAAACTTCTCAATAGATGATAAGAGATGGAGGGAGAATAGTTGTATGCTCAAACTCCAATATATGATCTCCTCAAGATCTTGTGGAATTGATTTCACAAACTCAAACCCTCAATTGCTTAAAAGCTTTTAAACAAACATTAAACAAGCTTAAACCCTTGTTTTAAAACTCTTTTAAACTTGTTTAAAACATTTCATTAGTTTTATGAAAGATGAGAGCAAGTGGTATATATAGCCACCCAAAACCTCAGTTAAAACCCCAAGAAAAAGACCAAAAAAGTCCCCAGAAAACACTACTGGAAACTAGCCGTTATTGTGCAACGGCTCTTTTATAAGTCGACTTATGAGTCGACTAATGAGTTGGCTTATATGAGTCGACTCAGCAGAAGAAAAATCACAACTCCGTTGTACTTCGTGAGTCGACTAATGAGTCGACTAAACATGCACAGACCTGAAGTGCACAGAAAAACTTAACTTTAAACTGTGTTTAAAAATATCAAATAAATTCTAAAAATATAAAAAATTTGAGAAATGATTGTAAACATGATAATAAACATGTTATAAAAAATGGTTTTCAAAAAGAACTTCCTAAATATAAAATATCATCATTTTACAAAATAGTCCAAAACATAAAAATGTAAACATATGAATTTTGATATTTTGGCTAAACCATGTTTTGAAACTTTACAAAATGATTTTGTAGACTTAAAAAAAGATGTAAACTATTGTAATGAAGACTATAAACTAGAAACACAATATTTTCACAAATATGCATATTCTATGCAATATTTTCTAAAACACAATAATAAATATGAAATATGTGATTTCATATTTATGACCATGAAAACTCAAACTATGTATGTGTATATATAACTATATATATACATAGAAACCAAACATATATGTATATATGAAACTATATATACATGGAGACCAAAACTAAATTGTGTGTGTGTATATATATATGAAAACCAAAACTTGTGTTGTATATATATATAACTATATATATACAAGGAAACCAATATAATGTGTGTGTATATATGATTGAGCTTAAAGTACTAACACACATAACATAAACCTAAACTAATGTTACCTAAGCTTGATCTTGATTTTTATTGTAGCTCAACTTGGTAAACTAGGATGAAGCTTGAACTTAGATCTTCAACTTTGAATAGCAAGGCTTCAACCACTATTCCGCTAACCTCCATTTGATATGATCATTATAGCGCAATCCATCCATCCTCTAACTTATTGTTTGTCTATAATAAATAACAAAACACAAATACTAGACAAGCAATATTAGATATAAATTGTTTGTTAAATCATCATCAAAACAAGAAGGCCAACATGGTTCTCTAGTTTTGAGAAGCTGGATAGTGGTGTGATATACGTGGGTGATAACCGTGCATGTCAGATCCTTGGGATAGGTAAAATTTGTATCAAGATGTTTGATGAGATGGTTAGAAAGTTACATGGTGTGAGATATGTTCCTTCTTTGAGAAAGAACTTGATCTCGATTGGAGCTTTAGTTGGAGAGGGTCTGAAAGTTTGTATTGAGGACATGGTTCTTGAGATTGTGAAAGACTTTGTTTGTGATAAAGGGCGTCACGAAAAATAACCTGTACTATTTGATTGGAAATACAATGACAGGTGGAGAGCTGACGACTTTTATTGATTCAACTAGACTACGACATTTAAGGATTGGTCATTCCAGTATTGATTTGGAAAAGGGTGCATCAACCTACAATTTAAAGTCCAGTGAACATTTTGATGTGAACAAGAAGACCAAGGTGAAATTTGGCACATTTATTCACCGAGCTAAGGATCTTTTCGATGGAGTTCACGTGGGCATTTGTGGGACTTCTAAGGAGGCATCATTGGGAGGTAATAGATATCTGGTTTCCTTTGTTAATGGCTATTCTAGGCATGTTTGGGTTGAAACCAAATCCCGTTTGAGTAAAGTCCTAGTAGTCTACAGCATGTTAAAGAAATGTAAGAAAAACCGAAGGATGAAGGTACTCCGTTCTGATTTTAGTGAGAAGTACAAGAGGGATCCGTTTCTGTATTCATGTCGAGCTCAAGGCAATTAGAGACACTTCATTGGAGAGGAAATCTTAGGGCAACTAGATGGGGTGGTAAAGTTGGATAACCGTTTCTTGCTAGAGAATGAATAGTGTTTGTGATCAAGCAATGGTTTGCAGAAGAGTTTCTGGACTGAGGCGTTGACATATTCGAGTCACCTTATTAAAGGGTTGTCAACTTCTGTGATAGGAGGTAAAACTCAATTGAAAGTTTGGTTTGAGAATGCCACTTCTGATGAGGTTTCGATGAGCGAGCTAATTGACTCTCAGCAGGTGGAGAGTTTTGGACAGACCTTAGATGTATTGCAGCAGGTGGATGATGATGCTACTTCGTATTGGGTGGAGATTACTTTACATACTCCAGATCATATTGCATCGTTTGAGATTCCAGCTTAGGTGACACAGTTTGGAGATCATGTTGATTTAGATGCAAATGATGAGTTGGTTGATTCGAGTGCAGCTGGTGGACATAGTTTAGATTTGGATACGGCCATTAGTTCACCTCAGGTGGAGGTGTTTGATTTGTTTCACTTTGGGACCATTGGGAGAGCTATCAGCCACAGATTTATTGGTGAAGAGTTGCAAACTCTTCTATTTGATTGAGGGGCTTTGGAGGCCACTGGGGAACTACGCGAAGGCTTGATTCCTTGGGCAGAAGGATACGTAGGCAGTCGGTTTTGATGCATCCGATTTGATGAGTAGATATTAACGTTTGGAGAGTGATCGCATTCTCATTTGAGTCTCGACTTGTTGTGGATTGAGTATGTTGTTCTGTTTTATGTATCACTTCGTATTGGACGCAACAAGTGAGACATTTGGTTTGGTTAGTGTTGGCTCAGTTTTGGGACAACTTCACTGAGGTGGAGAATTGTAGAATTGGGAACAACGACGAAGAAGTTCAGGCAAAAAGGCAAAGGACAGATTTTGGGTGTCTTGTGGTCTACCCCGAGTGGAGCAGCAGTCGACCGCGAGCGTGCACAGCACAGGGGAAAGTCTCTGGATTTTTTGCGGTCGACCGTAGTGTCAGGTCTGGTCGATCAGCCAAACCCTGTGGTGATTATTGGTTTTTGTTGTTGGTTTCGGTCTGCCGCACGTGTCTTTGCGGTCGACCACGAGTCGGGTCTGGACCTACTTTGGTTTCCTGCACTGTTTAGGTTTTCTATTTAATATACATAGAAACACGATTTTTTTAGGGTTAATCAATCATATTGATTGAGTTTTGGGGTAGCTTGAAGGAGAATTTTGAGCACAGAAAAGAGAGTTCTTTCTGAGAAATTTGTTTGAGGGTTTTGTGAGAGATTTGAGAGTTTAGTTTGAGAGATTATTTGTGAGCTTTTGAGTGATCTTGTAATCTCTATTTTGTATTCTCTTTATCTATAGTGAAAACTCACCCCCTTCTTGCCCCGTGGACGTAGGCAATTTGACGAACCACGTTAAACTTTGGTGTTTGAGTCTGTGCTATTATTAGTTGATTTGTGTGCCTTCTTTCTCGGCAAATTTGTGAATCCTCAGAACACGCGCAGTTCTTCCAACAAATTGTAGATCCCTGACACAAGCTTCGTTGTCTCCAACTCGGTAAAGAAATTGAACATTGAATATAAAAAGAGGTAGAGTACAGAAGAACCCGCAGTCAAATACGCCCTCCACCACCAATTATAATCCTCATTGCACAACTGGAAGTGGCAAAGCACGATGGTGATCTCAACTTAACAGAAGAATAGGTAATTCATCTTTACTCAGATCAAATGCTAATAAAAGTCTAACTTAACAGAAGAATAGGTAATTCATCTTTCAGCAAGCAGGAATATACATACTTACAAGTAGCTTACCTTAATACCAACACGGTAACCATGCTCATAACTTGGCGCCGGACTTTCATCTCTCTTTTGTCTAGGGACTGCAACGGGAAGATTATCCAGGATCATATCAAGTGTAGCTATTTTTTGTTAAATACCAGAGACATGACATCTAAAATCTGGAGCGTAGACAGAGCAACTTTGTTTGTAACAAACTAATAGTTACTCAGCCAAGAGTAAAATCACACAAATATGAAGATATGACGACTGTGTTTAGACCATTGCAAACATGTAATCGATCAGCAAACAATCGTTTTAATTTTGGAAAGGACATACAAGATAACATATAGACCGACATACTTACATGTTGTGACGCCTCTGGTTTCACACAAGGCTGCAGTCTAATGTGAACCCAAAGATGTCAAATCTGTCATGCACCCAACATTGTGCAACAACATGTTTCATCGTCACAGTAATATCACTCTAATGGATTTCAACAAAAGAAATGTGGGTACAAGCAGATAGAACAAAAATAATAATACAAGGAATACAATATAGAGAAGAGATGTCAAATAATAAATGTAATCGTGTTCCAATGGAAGAAAAGAAAATACAACTGATATTCTAAAGTAAGAGTAATAAATTTTTAAACACAAGAGTCAATTGAAAATAGTACTAAGGCACTCAACCTTCAACATGAAATATATCTATAAAGACTGAAAACAAATAATAAGCTATTGTGGAGCACTAATTAACTACTAATAAATGACGGTGAGCTAGAATGAATCTCCACCAACCTGCGACTCTCCGGATGTCTGACTCGCTGCCTGAAAAAGATGGAAACAACGAGCATCAAATCGCTAGCGAGAGTATCTCTACCGCCCCCGGGGGAAGGGGGTAGGTGTATAAAAATACAAGTATAGCATATATATACATATAAATCATATGCACTAAACTAGGAGAAATTTGGTATTTAGAAATCCACAACACGAGAATGAGTACGTCGAGCAAAATAATCCAAACAAGAAAACCCTCATATATATACCACGTATCTCAAATTGTGAATCGCTAAATATCAACTCCAAATCCTATGAATAAGAATAAGTAAAAAAAAACAAACATTACCAAGCCTCATCCAAAACATGTCATAACTGTCGTATCGTAGAGTCTCATATTACCCTTGGGTAGTTGGCGCGAGAATAAGAATAAAATTCGATAAAAGACATCTTTACAATCTACCCTTGAGGTGGGTAACACGAGAGCAAAAAAAATACAAATTTGTGATCCTTTACAAAGAAAATAATGATACTGAGTAAGGCGCTCACAATATCCTGTGGCTCATCGCAATACTTTGCGGCTCACTACCTTACTCAAACACCCTGCGGAATATATGCATCTCAACCTATTTCGGAAAAACAATGATGCATAACAGAATATAGTCCACTGCAGTCTTATTGTAGTATACCAACTTACCCACTCAGAGTGTAGTCAACCCGCGATCTCATTGCGATGCAACAACTAACCTCACTCAAGCATCCAAAACTACCGTAAAATAAAACATATGTCACTCCCTATCATGACAAACTCAAAATGTTAGATTACGCACCTCCAAAAGTTTGTGTGTGCTAAACCCAATACATGCCCTCTTATGGTCTCGCAACATACGGCTCACACTTTGTGTTAATGATCAAAAGCATGTAGGAACTCGAAAGCCAAATAGTGCACGCAACATACGGCTCATCTATTCTCATTTTGAATTGGAATGAACATAATACATGAAAATGAAAATGACATTAACGGAAGGTTTATGTTTTGCGCAGCGGAACTCGAAAGCCAAATAGTGCACGAACAAGAACGAGAAAGATCACAACCAAAACACAAGCACAAATCACAATCACATCAAGACAAACTAATTTACGTGGTTCGGCAAGTTGTCTGCGTCCACAGGGCAAGGAGGGGGAGTTTTTACTATTAGAGATAAAGAGAATTACAAATATGATTTCAAATCTCACCAAAAACCCTTAAACAAAGCTCTCTAGATCTCTCACAAATTCTCCCACAAAGGATGCAACAATCCTCTCTCAAGGACTGCTCAAATCATCCTAACTTAACCCTAATTAATCAGGTTTAGGGTTATATACTAACAGTAAATAAAACGGGTCAGAAAACCAAGCCCAACTCAAAGCCCAACTAGCGGTCGACCGCCAAAACCGACGTGGTTGACTGCCCAGCAATCGACGGAACACTAAATTCCTACAGGGTATTGCTGGTCGACCGCTATGGTCGACCAAACCTAACTCCAGAGAAGAAATCGATTACAGGGTCTGTGCGGTCGACCGTGGTGATTGATCGCCTCACCTCTAGAAATCATCCTGGACCTCATGCACGTTTTTAGTCGACCACAGCTGACTCGCAGTCGACCGGACAACCTGAAAAACTGTTTTCTACCATTTTTCTAAACTTTAACAAATCTCCACATCGGTGAATTTTTTTTAAAACTGAACCGACACCAAAACATCCAAATATCACACTTGTTGCGTCCAGTACGAAGTGGAATAAATTCACGACAACAGACTTAATCCACAACAAGTCAGGAACCCAAATGAGAGCTCAAACAATCTCCCCCCCCTTTGAAATCAACAAATCCAACCGGCTGCATCAAAAAGACTGCATATGTATCCTCTTGCCCAAAGAATCAAGCCGAACGTAGTTCACCTAAATGGCCTCCAAATGCCCTCAACATTGAAGAATGTTCAATAGCTTCAAACAACAACCAAATTTCACATCTGAAACAATTTTGGTCAACATATCCGCATGGTTATCTTTCATGTAGATCTTCTCTAATATGACGTCTCTATCATCCAAAACACCACGAACAAAGTGAAATATGACATTAATATGTTTCGTGCATGCATGATAAATCTGGTTCTTTGCCAAATAGATAGCCGACATGCTACCACAATATACCTGATTGATCTCCTGTGCAATCCCCAAGGCCTTCAACAATCCATGCAACCATAAAGCCTCATTAATAGCTTCCGTTAACGTCATATACTCTGTCTCTGTAGTAAAGAGATTGAATTGTACATCTCTAACATACCGGTACTTCTGTCAATGTAAACACATATCCTGAAGTAGACCGATGCTTGTCATCCCCCGCATAATCTGAATCAACATAGTCAATACAATCCTGCTCTGTCTTCTCATTCTTCTGAAAAATCAAACCAACATCCATGATGCCTTTAATATACCGTACAATCCACTTCACGGCCTCCCAATAACTCTTTCCGGGGTTGTGCATATACCTCGATACCATGCTCACGACCTGTGACAAATCTGGCCTTGTACACACTATCGTATACACCAAGCTACCCACCACATTGGCATAGGGAACCTTTAACATATAATCTCTATCCTAAACCAAAACAGGTGATATTAAAGCTAAAAACTTAAAGTGAGAAGCCAATGGAGTACTTGCAGCCTTTGCATTGACATCAAAGTTAAATTTCTTCAACATCTTCTGTAAGTAACTCCTCTGTGTAAGCTTTAATCTCCCCTTCATCCTATCTCTCTCGATCTCCATACATGATATCTTCTTAGCTTCTCCAAGATTCTTCATTTCAAACTCGGATGACAACTTCTTTTTCAACTTTTAAATAGTTGAAGAATTCCTGAAAGCAATAAGCATATCATCAAAACATAATTGTTGGGTCCTTTTGTTTTGATGATGTTTAACAAATAATTTATCATTAATATTATTTGTCTAGTATTTATATTTTTGTATTTATTCTAGACAAACAACATATTAAAAGATGGATGGGATCGAGCATTCACGATCATATCCAATGGAGGTTGGCAGAATAGTGGAGTGAAGCAATACAATTCAAGTTAAAAATCCAAGTTCAAGCTTCATCCGTAAGTTTACCAAAGAGAGCTATATTTAATACTTTCAAGCTTTGGTATATAGTTTATAGTTTTTGTTATATAGGTTTATACTTGTGTGTTAATACTTCAAGCTCATATCAATCGCACATACATATTTATTGATTTAATCAAAATATAGGTGTTTTTATAAAAATATTATTTTATTAGTTTATAGACTTCAATATTAGTTTATACATATTTTATTAAGTCTATAAAATCACTTTATAAGGTTTCAAAACATTGTTTAACTCAATAGTCAAAAATCAAGAAGTTTATGTGCACATGTATTTACAAGTTTTGCAAATACGAATTGATATTTAAAAAATTTCTTCTTTAACATGTTTGTTTTTATGTTTATAAATTTTTCCTAAAGTTTTATTAATTTTGGAGTTAATTTGTTACGTTTAATTGAATTTACAAAATAAAGTTTTTATAAGTTCATGTTCGTGCATGTGTTTGTGCATGTTCTTGTAAAACAGATGAGTTTTTACAAATAGAAAATGTAATTTAAAAAAATTTAACATGTTCTATTACATGTTTATAACCATTTCCCAAAAGTTTATCATTTTTGGAGTTGATTTACTATACTGAATTGATTTTACAAAATTAAGTGTTTTAGCAGTTTTTAGAATCTAAAATATCTGTTTTTAAATATTTATTTCTCACAAGTGGGAAAGTATACTTTATAAATTCTTTCTCTAACATGTTCATATACATGTCTAGAACCTTTCCTCAAAATTTCATGATTTTTGGAGTTGATTTACTATTTTTCATTGATTTTAGAAAGCCAAATATACAAAAATTCCAGAATCTGTCAAAACTGTTCAACAGTCGACTAATGACATCATCAGTCGACTGATGACATGTTTTCAGCTAACAACTAGTTTTTTCCTTGTTTTGTTTTTGGGGTATTTTTCCTTGTTTTTTGGGCCTTGGGGTGTTGTCTTGAGTTCATATATATACCCATCTATCCCTAACACATAGAATGTAACTAAGAAAGTTTTTAAACAAGTTTAAAAGTATTTTAACAAGGGTTTAAGTTTTGGTTTAAGTTTGTTTAAGAAGTTTTTAAGCATTTTTAAGTTTCAGTTTGTGAAGATAATTTCACAAGAGCTAGAGGAGATCATCGTTTGGTGTTTGAGCATTCAACTCTTCTCACTCCCTCTTGTTATCATATAGAGAAGCTTACCTAAACTCAATCTAGCTATTTTATATGTTTGATTTTCATTTTCATTAAGCTAGAATTTATTTGAGTTTAGTTTGATTTGATTTATCTCTTTGTTCACACACAACCTATTGAGATTATTATATTTACATTCATAGTATAATTTAGGGTTGTGGGTTAGCGACTTAGAGTGTGAGCTTATATTATGTTCTCATCCATATTAGAGAACAAACATTTGTTGTATTGAGCAATTATTATGAGGTTCACTTTGTATTACACTAGTACACCAAGAGGAGTGTGTGGTGAGAGACGGGATCGTCCCAAGAGGAGTGGGGTAGGTGGTATTGCCTAGAGAGAGGTTGCAATTCCTAACACTTGAGGGAGACACGGGCTAGAGACCAACACTTGAGGTGATAGTTAGTGTAGTTATATTGTGAGATTATGAACGTTGATCAGTGAGCGTTGAAAATCGATATTGTGTGGTGTAAATACTTTCTGGTGATCGTTAAAAACCCGGTGTGATATGGATTTCTCCCCGGGAGTGGGGATGGAGACGTAGGACGGAAGGTCCAAACTCCGTGATCATATTGCTTGTTTGAGTTTGGGTTAGCACACTTATATTTGTGTTTATCTTTATTACCATTCTCTCATTGTTTATTTCATCCACTATATTGTTTATATCTTGTTTTACCCTTGTGTTAGTTTTATATCCTTGTATATATCTCTTGTTGTATCTCATTGCTAGGATATATTTTTAAATAAGTTTTAAATTAGCATAAATCGGATTAGATTAGCATAAACCCTATTCACCCCCCTCTAGGGTTCTTTCCTAGTGTCATTAGGATGCTTTCACTTGGTATCTGAGCTTGGTGCTCTTTGATTTAAGGTTTAATCGTCTTGAGTTAACGATCTAATTTATCTTTTTGTGCTAATCTAATTTTGATTACATTTGTATCTTGCTTGCATATATTCACATATATATCATGAATATGGATGCATTTCGTTTAGGCTATGATCCAAATATTGCTCCAAAATATAGAAATTTCCCTTATGCTCAATGGTGCTCTAGATTTAAAATATTTGTTGAATCTAGAAATATCGACTTATGGGAAGTTATTGATTGTGCTTATATTATGCTCACATTGGAGAAATCCAAGTGGAACAATTATGATAAGAAAATATTTACAATGAACAAGTTAGTGATAGAATTCTTGCATAATGCTTTTGAACCATGTATTTCTAACGAACTTGCTCATTTTGATAGTGCTTACACGATTTGGAAACTTTTTGAAGCACATCAAGGAGATTCGGAGGAGATTCGACGCGTTGTGGTAGAATCGACTTTAAGTGATAGAGGAGCATCATGCACATGACCATTAGAGGATAACCTTAGTGTGGTAAGTGATTCGGAATCCGATGATGATCTATTTATTAATGAACTCGCTTGTGCATATGAAAGATTATCACATGCCTATACAAAATTGTAAAATAATTTTATTGATCTTAAAAGCAAGCATGTTAGTTTAAAATCCGATCATGAGTTGTTAGCCTCTAAACTTGATGTCATTACTAAGGAGAATGCTACACTTAAAGAAAACAATGACATGTTAAGTTTAGAAAATAAAAAATTGACTTCATCTGTTGCTAGCTTAACTCATGCTAATAATAATATCATGATAGAAGTAGAAACAATTAGAAATGAGTTTAATTCATTTAAATATGATTATGTTTCATCTACTT
This sequence comes from Asparagus kiusianus, assembly GCA_022839385.1. Taxonomy (NCBI): domain Eukaryota; kingdom Viridiplantae; phylum Streptophyta; class Magnoliopsida; order Asparagales; family Asparagaceae; genus Asparagus; species Asparagus kiusianus. The sequence goes on along the minus strand of BQKN01062856.1, from coordinate 191,678 downwards.
CTATTTCCAATATATGTATGCAAAATAATGAGTTAAGTCAAGTTAAACATCACATATCTTGTTTAGATTCAACCTTAAAAATATGTATGGTAAATAACAAAAAGCTTATGGACTTGTGTGCAAAGTCCCATGTTAACACTTCTAAATCAAACACATACTATGCACACTTGTATAGCAAAGTTTACACATGATCAATTTGTGGTCGTAAAGGCCACCTTGCTAAATTTTGCTATGATGCACACAAACATAACAATGCTAATGATCATTGTGCAGCTCATAAGGCTTCTCATCACACACACATATACATGCACATACTCATAAAGTTCATCATAAATATGCTAATTTGTTTAAATGTGATTATTGTGGTCGTTTTGGTTATTTGGCCAAATATTATTTTGATTTGAAAAGAAAATCTAGTTTGCCAAATATTTCTAGTAGACCACATGTTTTTAAGTGTGATGTTTGTGGTAGGTTTGGACGCTTAGCGAAATTTTGCTTTGATTAACAAAATATTTCAAAATCGCAAGTTGTTCCAAAAGAACTACCTTTGTTTAATGATGTTTCACATTTGCAAAGAGCTACAAATAAATTTTCCTTGTTTGCAAATGAGTTCCGTGCACAACTATTTGGTCAACATAAGCAAATGCTTCCTTTCCGTTGTACTTATTGCAATCAGAATGATCATTTGAGTAATTTTTGTTATGACCGTGCCTGTGCACCACATAAGCCCAAGAGGGTTCATAACCTAGGGCTTTGAGCTTAAATAATAGGGGTCATGTCCCTAGATTCTTAGGTACCAAGAGTAATTGGATACCAACATTTGTTTGATCTTAAAGAACAAATGTTTTTAATTTTTTTTTCATGTTCTTATATTATTTTTGGTTTTTCAAATCCATAGTTCATAATTCTTGTGTGTTTTGTAATCTAATTTTGAACTATGAAGATTTGTTTTGAGTTGTTCTTTTGGATTCATTGTAAATCACTAATATGATGATATTTATGTGTTTGTGCTTATGGATCATGTTTTTGTACTTTATAATGTATTCTATATGTGGTTTGATCAAGTTTTATAAAGAAGATTTCTTTTATTGATCAAACATTATTTTGGGTTTAAATCTTGATTTATGATTTCATTTGAGTGATTTGTTTTCATTTGAAAACTTCTTTCATGATTTTCATGTTTTTCTTTCTTTTGATTTCATAAATCTTTTTATACATGGCTTCTATGTTTTTTTCTTGGTCTTTATTGCATATATTCCATAAGGCATTTTGATAGGAGGAGTCATTCCCTATACTTGTTTTATACTCACTCATGCTTATTTGTAGGGGAAGCTTTTGCTCTCTTCATTCTTTTGTTTTTCACTTTTTGATGTTATCAAAATGTGAGAAATATTATGAGTATATTTTTTTATTTATATGCATGATAATTATAAATTGTATATTTATTTATTTCATGCATATATATTTTTTTGTAAATTGTTTGTCTTCATCAAAAAGGGGGAGATTGTTGGGACATTTTGTTTTGATGATGTTTAACAAATAATTTACCACTAATATTGTTTGTCTAGTGTTTGTATTTTTATATTTATTCTAGACAAACAATATATTGGAGGATGGATGGAATCGAGCATTCACGATCATATCCAATAAAGGTTGGCGGAATAGTAGAGTGAAGCAATGCAATTCAAATTGAAGATCCAAGTTCAAGCTTCATCCGCAAGTTTACCAAAGAGAGCTATATTTAAGACCTTTAAGCTTTGGTATATAGTTTATAGTGTTTGTTATATAGGTTTATACTTGTGTGTTAATACTTCAAGTTCATATCAATCACACATACATATTTGTTGATTTTATCAAAATATAGGTGTTTTTATGAAAATATTATTTTATTAGTTTATAGACTTCAATAGCAGTTTATACATATTTTATTTAGTCTATAAAATCACTTTATAAGGTTTTAAAATATTGTTTAACTCAATAGTCAAAAATAAAAAAGTTTATGTACACATGTATTTACAAGTTTTGCAAAATAGTAAGTTTTTGCAAATACGAATTGATATTTCAAAAAATTCTTCTTTAACATGTTTGTTTTCATGTTAATAAATGTTTTCCAAATCTTTATTAATTTTGGAGTTAATTTGTTATATTTAATTGAATTTACAAAATTAAATTTTTATAAGTTCATGTTCGTGCATGTGTTCGTGCATGTTTTTGTAAAACAAATGAGATTTCACAAATGGAAAATGTAATTTGAATTTTTTTTAAAAATGTTTTATTACATGTTTATAACTATTTCCCAAAAGTTTATCATTTTTGGAGTTTATTTATTATACTGAATTGATTTTACAAAATCAAGTGTTTCAGCAGTTTTTAGAATCTGGAATATCTATATTTAAGTATTTATTTCTCACAAATGGGAAGAGATATTTCATAATTTATTTCTCTAACATATTGATATACATGTCTAGAACCTTCTCTCAAAATTTCATGATTTTTGGAGTTGATTTACTATTTTTAATTGATTTTAGAAAGCTAAATATGCAAAAATTCTAAAATCTGTCAAAACTGTTCAGCGGTCGACTTCATCAGTTGACTGATGACATCATCAGTCGACTGATGACATATTTTTTAGCTTAACAGCTAGTTTTTTCTTGGTTTTGTTTTTGGGGTATTTTTCCTTGTTTTTTGGGCCTTAGGGTATTGTCTTGAGTTCCTATATATACTCATCTATCCCCATTACATAGAATGTAACTAAGAAAGTTTTTAAACAAGTTTAAAAGTATTTTAACGAGGGTTTAAGTTTTGGTTTAAGTTTGTTTAAGAAGCTTTTAAGCATTTTTAAGTTTTGGTTTGTGAAGACAATTTCACAAGAGCTAGAGGAGATCACCCATTGGTGTTTGAGCATTCAACTTTTCTCCCTCCCTCTTGTTATCATATAGAGAAGTTTTTCTAAACTCAATCTAGCTATTTTATATATTTGATTTTCATTTCCATTAAGCTAGAATTTATTTAAGTTTAGTTTGATTTAATTTATCTCTTTGTTCATACACAACCTATTTAGCTTATTGTATTTACATTCATAGTATAATTCAGGGTTGTGGGTTAGTGACTTAGAGTGTGAGCTTATATTGTGTTCTCATCCATATTAGAGAACAAACATTTGTTGTATTGAGCTATAATTGTGAGGTTCACTTTGTATTACACTAGTACACCAAGAGGAGTGTGTGGTGAAAGACGGGATCGTTCTAAGAGGAGTGGGGTAGGTGGTAATGCCTAGAGAGAAGTTGTAATTTCTAATACTTGAGGGAGACACGGGCTAGAGACCAACACTTGAGGTGGTAGTTAGTGTAGTTATATTGTGAGATTGTGAACGTTGATAGGTGAGCGTTAAAAACTGATATTGTATGGTGTAAACATTTTCGGGTGATCGTTGAAAACCTGATGTGATAGTGGATTTCTCCTCGGGAGTGGGGAACGGAGACGTAGGACGGAAGGTCCGAACTTCGTGATCATATTACTTTTTTGAGTTTGGCTTAGCACACTTATATTTTTGTTTATCTTTATTGCCATTCTTTCATTGTTTATTTTATCCACTATACTGTTTATATCTTATTTTACCCTTATGTTAGTTTTATATCCTTGCATATATCTCTTGTTGTATCTCATTACTAGGATATTTTTTTTAATAAGTTTTAAATTGGCATAAATCGGATTAGATTAGTATAAACCCTATTCACCCCCCTCTAGGGTTCTTTCCTAGTGGCATTAGGGTGCTTTCAATAATAACAAATAAATATACTCACCATCTTGTAGCTTGTGCATGTAAACACATGGGTCATATGGGCTCCTCGTGTATCCATGGCCAATCATAAAGCTGTCGAATCTCTTGTACCACTATTGCGACGATTGCTTCAAACCATAAAGAGACTTCTTCAGCTTGCACACCAAATTTTCCTTTTCTACAGCTTTGAATCCTAAAGGTTGTGTCATGTAGATCTCCTTATCTAAATCTCCGTTTAGAAAGGCTGTCTTAACATCAATCTGGACCAAATCCAAATTTAGCTTTGTCACTAATGCCAATAAAAACGGAATCGACGAATGCTTCACAACGGGTGAAAATACCTCATTGTAATCAATACCATCAAGCTGTGCATATCCCTTGGCAACCAATCTGGTTTTGTACCTAATGTCCTCAGTAGAAGATCCCTCTTTCTTCGCATGCACCCACTTGTAACCAATAGCTTTCTTTCTCTTAGGTAGCTTTGCATGTTCCCAAGCGTCGTTCTTCTGAAAAGATTGCATCTCCTCCTCCATAGCTTCCCTCCACCTGATCAGGCTGGACTCTGTCTCCCTGAATATAGAAGGAACCATATAATCAACGACCTCCACTGATAAAACATATACAACCATGACATCATTGTATTTAGCTAGCTGACGAATCACCCTTCTAGTTCTATTTGCTGCAATGGACTCTTGAGCATGACCATGCTCCTGATTCTCACCATCCACTGTATCTTTTAAATATCTGTCTGTCATCCCATCTCCCTCCAGTGTCACCTCTATAGGAGCCTTAATTGATACAATGCTATCTAGAGCGGGTGGAGTCACATCATCCTCCACCTGCTATGATATCCTACTAATCTAGTCTTCCTTCACCTGCTAAAGAACTTGAGGCCTCATCATGTACGCCTTATCAAATGTGACATCTCTGCTAATGACTATCTTCTTGTCCCGTGAATCCCATAACTTGAAACATTTAACTGAAAGTACCCTAATGTCACTAGGAAAGAACCCTAGAGGAAGGTCAATAGGGTTTTTACTAATCTAATCCGATTTTATGCCAATTAAAACTAATTAACAAATATATCCTAGCAAGTATGATATGCTATAAGATATGTGCAATGATATACAATATAAACAAGGGTAAACAATATGATCATGCAACAAAGACGATATAACAATATGCAATAATAAATGCGCCAATGCCAAACCCAAACATAAGCAAATGATCACGGAGTTCGGACCTTCCGTCCTACGTCTCTGCTACCCACTCCCGGGGAGAATCCACTACATAACCTGGTTTGGAAGCCGAAACTTCTCTACACACTCAGTTTTCTAGCTAACTGAAAACTCTATACACTCGGTTATCAAGTTAACCGACAACTCTCACAAATCCTCACAATGTACATACACAAGCTACAACCTCAAGTGTTGGTCCTCACGTATCGCCTCCCTCAAGTGCTCGGAATTATCACCTCTCACTAGGCCACCGACGCCACTCCTCTCGGTATTGACTACGTCCTCACCACACACTCCTCTCGGTGTACAAATGTATTACAAAGTGAACTTCACAATTAGGCACAAATAAATGATTGTTCTCTAAACAATGTAAGAACTCAATTAGGCTCAACTCAATGTTACTATCTCTCACAACCCCAAATATATTATGAATTCAAATACTAAAAGCTTAAGTGGGTGTGTGTAACAAAGAGATTTAATGAACAAAATCAAACTAAACTCAATTATGAAAATCTAGCTTATAAATATGATAATCAATAAATAATGTAAATATAAAGCTAGATTGAGTTTAGGGAAACTTCTCTATAGATAACAAGAGAGAGGGAGAATAGTGAATGCTCAAACATCAGGGATGATCTCCACTTGCTCTTGTGAAATTCTCTTCAGAAGCAAAACTCTTAAAAAAAGGCTTAAACACCTTTAAACAAACTTAAAAAAACTTTAAACCATTGTTAAACTTTCTTAAAACATTCTCTTGGATGTATCAGAAGTTAGAGGGTATGGGGTATATATAGGAGCCCCAAAGAACCAAGAAAACCCAAGTGAAAAGTCCAAAAAACCAAAAAACAGCTCAGCCAAAAACTAGCCGTTACAGTATTATGAGTCGACTCGTACTTTTCATGAGTCGACTCATGAACTAGCTGTTACAGGCTAAAAAAGCTCTGATGGGTCAACTCATGACAGTCATGGTCGACTCAACCTGATGGGTCGACTCATACATTTATGAGTCGACTTGTCAGGTTTGGCAGGTCTAAATTTTTTGCGTAGCTAGGTTTGTAAAATACATTAAAAATAGTAAATCAATTCCAAAAGTTATGAAATTTTTAGGGAAGGTTCTAGACATATAGATGAACATGTTAGAGAAAGAATTTCTGAAATATTACTTCCCAGTTGAGAGAAATAAATGTTTGAATACAAATAAACAGTTTCTAAAAAACTACTGAAAACTTGGTTTTGTAAATTCAATTAAAAATAACAAAACAAGTCCAAAATTAGTAAAACTTAGAGAAATGTTTGTATATATGAATATAAACATGTAAACGAAGAAATTTTTTAAATTGCATTTCCCAATTGTGAAAACTCATGTATTTTGCAAGTATGTCCAAAACATGAAAAGTAGATATACATGAAATTTGATGTTTTGACATAAATGTAGGCGTATAAAACTACTTATAGGTCCCTTAACACAGCTCGGCAAGGTGATTCAACAAACCAACGAACCATCAGGCGATATATCTAAGCATGTTCGTTAGACCACAACACCGAAGCCAAGTGAGACGCGACGAAGCGGATTAACGAGGCGACGAGGTTAATGAATCGCACGCAAACAACGGAATACATCCAATCGCGTGCCCAATCAAGCCGACAGGTCGATGAATCAACGAGTCATCCAACCGTAGAGTCCACTACATCAAACAAGATCGGGAGCGGACTCAAACGAATCAAGATCAAATCAAGATCGGATCCGGACTCAAACTCGAACACCGAAGCGGATTTACTGCCAAATCAGGATCCGGACTGCCAAATTAGAGTCCAGATCAACAATCAAGTTCAAATCAAGCGCAAAACCGGAAAGCGGCGAAACACCAAGCACCCGGAGGGCTCCGCCAAAACCGAGCCACCTCTAGGTGGCTCGGTGGCCGAGCCACCTAGGTGGCCGAACCACCTAGGTGGCCGAGCCCAGATCTGGGCTCAGATCTGAGCCCAGATCCAGTTTTAAATGCCTATAAATAGGCTTGAGGGCTCATTATTTTGGAGGTTGGATTTTTTGGAGGCGAAACTCTGCTGGATTGAAGGCTCAAGACTAAAAAAGATTAAGGCTTTGGAACTTTGGAGGGGGAGACTTTTCAGATCTGGTTCTTAGCGATCATCCACACCAAACAAGGCAAGAGTTCGAGGGAGATCAAATCTGAGATCCATACGGTTATCCTCCGGATCAAAACTTGGTTTTTGATCCCGAGAATAGTATCGATTTCGCTTGGTCGATTTTGATTACTTGAGGCTATTATTTCCTTGGTGAAATAATACCCCCGGCTGTTATTTCCTTCGTGAAATAACACCCATCATACCGTGTAGATCCGACCGGATCAAGATCGCGCGGTGGTCCACGGATTAACCCCGGCACAGGCGAAGAACCCACAAAAGCAAGAGACCGCAAAACAGGATCTTGCAATTTGTTCCACAAAAAAGAAAAGTTATAATCTTTTTATTTTTCTTTGATTTTGTTGTAACCGGATCTTATAAAAAGACCGGATCTTTTGTAACCGATAAAACTGTTGCTTAAGAGAACAATGACTTCAATGAAGACGATTTTTCCCGCGAACAATAAACACAACTTTGAAACATTTTCAAACGTTCTTATAGACTTAATAAAGGATATAAAATATTGTTATGAAGTCTATAAACTAGAAACATAATATTTTCACAAATATGTTATTTTGCATAGAATATGCATTTTACAATAAAACAAAAATGGTAAATATGAAACGTATGAGTATGTATATGAGAATATTTATTGTTTCATATTTGCATAGTTAAATCAAAACAAAACAATAAATATGAAAGATGTAATTTTATATTTATGTAAACTTGGAAACCAAAACATGTATATATATAACTATATATATACAAAACTTAAACGTGTATGTGTGTATATGATTGAGCTTAAAGTACTAACACACATAATATGAACCTAAACTACATATACCCAGGCTTGTGATCTTCAATGAAGCTTTATCTTGGTACACTTGCGAATGAAGCTATAACTTGAATCTTTAACTTTGATGTGCATTGGCTTCAACCACTATTCCGCCAACCTCCATTTGATATGATCGTGAATGTTCGATTCCATCCATCCTCCAATTTGTTGTTTGTCTATGTAGGCGTATAAAATTGCCTATAGGTCCCTTCGCACAGCTTGACACGGGGAATCGACAAATAACGAACCATCGAGTGACGAGGCGGCAAGGTCAACAAATTGCACGCGATCAACAGAATGCATTCGCGTGCGGAATCAATCCAACGGTTCGGGGAGTCAATGAGTCGTCCAACCAAGAACGGACTCGGATGAATCGCGATCGAATCAAGATCAGCTTCGGACTCGAACTCAGAAATGGATCTACTGCCAAATCGGGAATCAAGTCAACAAATTGATTCCAAACCAAGTCAACCACAAACCGGAAACAGCGGAAAAGACCGAAACGAACAACACCCGAGGGGACTCGGCCGAAACCGAGCCACCCCAAGGTGGCTCGGCCCAAGCCGAGCCACCCTAAGGTGGCTCGGTGGCCGAGCCACCCCAGGGTGGCTCGGCCAAGGCCGAGCTACCTTGAGGTGGCCGGCTCCCCCCCTCTTGTGTGTGTTGGCCACACGTGCACGGGCACAGTGACGCTTGGCTATAAATAGGAGAGGGGGTTGTTCATTTGAGAGGGTTGGATTTTGGAGGAGGCGAAGCCCTGCAAAACTGAAGACTCAGATCTTAAAAAGATTCAATCTTTGGGGACTCGAAGACTTGCTCATCCGGATCTGGTGCTCGGCGATCGTCAACGCCAAATAAGGCAGGTGTTCGAGAGGACCGGATCTCAGATCTACGTCGATATACTCCGGATCAAAGCTTGGTCTTTGATCCCGAGATTTGAGTGATTGTTTCCTTGGTGAAACAATCCCTCTGGCTATTATTTCCTTGGTAAAATAATACCCGTTATACTGCGTAGATCCGACCGGATCTAGATCTCGCGGTGGTCCACGGATAAACCCCGGCACAGGCAAACAACCCACGCAAGCGAGCGACCACAAAACAGGAGCTCGTGATTTGTTCGACAAACAAGAAAAAAAGTTGTAATCTTTCTTTTCTTTTATTTTGATTTTCATTGTAACCGGATCTTATAAAAAGACCGGATCTTTGTAACGCATAAAGTTGTTAACTGAGATAGCAATGGAATCAATGATGAAAGACGTAATTTTTCCCGCGAATAATCTGGCGATCACAGTGGGAGCCACCGATCTCGCTGCCGAGATCGGAGCGTCGCAGCCGCGGATCTTGATCCCGGTCGAGGAGGAGGTCGAGTATGAATTCGACCAACAAAAGTTCGAGGAGTATCTGTCATCCTCGTCCGTATCCACCTCCCCTCGCAAGTCCAAGTCTCCAAAGTTCTCCTCCAGGAGAAAAATCCGTTGGTATGAAGAAATGGAGAATACCAACGAAGATCTCACCCCGATTGATGCCGAAGGTGCATCGGGTGAAGCTCCACCAACCTCCAACCAGGTCGGATTTGCTCTCAAATCTTCCGTTGCCGAGGGCGTGGTGACTCTCTCGAAGAGAGCCCGCCAAAGGCAACGTCAACGCCTTGCGAAACAATTCGCAAAGGCAATGGAATCTGTGGACGGGATCCGCTATAACACGGATCTGAAGAACAGAAGAGGCAAGCAGCCTCAACAACAGATGAGTGGCAGCTCCTCCAAGCCACCAACCAATGAATGGATCCACGTCAAATGGAACCGATCAACGCTAGAGGAGCGCATTCGTAAGCGCCGCGCACAATCAGCGCAGGCACGGGCTCAAATTGAAGAAGCCCGTAGAAGGCTGCAGAAGGAGGTGACAAATAAGCCGCCACCAACCCGCAAAGTCTGGAGGTCAAAATCCGAAGTGGCGATTCAGGCCAAAGAACAACCTTGGCAACCTTCGAAGCAGATTCAACCTCCGGCGAACCAAACGAAGTCGCCGACAATTCCCATGGCCACTCCGGGAGGTCACGCAGAATCATCTCGGAGAAAGAAGTCAGTTTTGGAGCGCCTCGGTCCATTTCCCGATGGACGATGCAAAGCTCCAGTTCAAGAACATTTGGGCCCTATGAAGAAGCCCCGAACGGCTCAACATGCTGGGGGTCGCGTCATTCTCAGCATGACAAGGAGTTCAAAGCAGCTGTGCGCGCCAATTTGCGCATCGAAGTCCAGGAGTCCGCTGAGAACACACGCCCACAAAGGCATATTTCGAGGTGCGTAACTTTTGAAAGCCCAAAGAAGGCAGGTCGCCCTCAGAAGGAAACGTTGTCATCTGATGACGATGACATTATACCTGAGAGATCGTACCAACACACGATAGGTTGCTCCGACTTTCATACGGACGAGCTGTACTATCGTGCTGGGGGTACGAGCAGAGCCAGAAAGAGAAGTCCTCATAGGCTCGAAGCTCAATGCCCCTGTTCCAAACTCATTCGGGCGGTATTGTCTGAATGTAACTACATCAAGACGGTCCCCGAAAGAGTTTCGGTGTTCGAAAGGCTCAGCACTGAAACCCCAAAGCCAAGGCCTAAGCGTTTTCGACGAAGAAGAGCGGTGGATGAAAACAGAGAATTCCCGAGGGTCACCGCTAACATGACCAGCAAAAGGACATCGACACGGGATGATCTCGAGTCGATTCTGAAAGCATCCCGGCGTCTAACCCGTCTGTAGTCCGGAGCCATCGCACGAGGAACTTATGGTAGGGTTCGGATAAGACCACCTTCAGAAGATGAGGAATCAGATGCTTGCTCTGCGGTTGCGTCTGACAACACTGTATCCAGCGAAGGAGAACCCCGCGAGTCATTCATGATAAGCGCGGAATAAGTGGCCAAGATGCTCGAAGAAGCCATGGCCAAACAACAGGAGAGCTTCAGGCTCGAGATGCAGATGGCCATGCAGACTATGAGAGAGATGCATGAGCAACAAATCCAGGCATTGAGGAACCAACAAGGCGAACCAAGTCGTCATAACCAGAACAATCTGGAAGATGAGGACACAGGTGCAAATGAAACTCGTGACGCCAATAACCCTCTCGTCAATGCAGGGGGTGGTAACGAGGATGTCAACGAAGATACAAGTGAAAACTTGAAGATCAAAAACCTCGAGAGCAAAATCAATACGTTGATTTCCACTCAAGAAGTGAAGAAGACGGGCATTCCTTGTCCATACCCAAGAGAGTGGGAATCAATCCCCTATCCGGCGAAGTTTAGTTTAATCAACTTTACGCCGTTCGATAGGAAGGGTTCCCCCACTTAGCATTTGATTTACTTCAAATCGCACCTGGGTGTTATCTCCAGCAATGAGCCTCTGATGGTGCGGTCATTCGTTGGCACTCTTCGCGGAGCCGCCTTCGATTGGTATCGCCGCCTCAAGCCAGGAAGCGTGAATAGCTGGGACGACATGGAGACAAAATTCCTCGCTAAATTCTTCGACGACGACACCGAGATATCCATCGGAACGTTGCTCGACGAGAAACAAAAGGACGGGGAACCGGTCGAAACCTTCGTCAAGAGGTTCCGGAACAAAGCGTTGAATTGCCGAGACCCGATCATCGAGGAGTTCATTCTTCAGACTTGCCACAACAACCTTGCATTGGACGTGTTGGAAGCAATGGGGACAGCACCGTCCAATACTTGGAAAGACTTGAAGGTCCGAGGGGAATAAGCCGAACGCTTCCTCCGAAGGAAGAAGGCTGAGAGGAGTCAATCGACGACAAATCCTCCGAACTCGAACTTCGCCTCCCGTGGTAAGGGCAAGACACCCGCAACGACTGTCGACGCTAATCAAACAACGCAACAGCAGTCCTGAAGGCAGCAAAAGACTTCAGATCAGAGGCCTCAAAAAGAGTACTCCTTCAAGGACGAAGATGTTCCAACCATCTTCAAATCCCTCCTTGACAATAACAAGATCAAGCTCCCACCGATCACGAATCAGGAGGAAGCTGACGATATTGCGGATCCGAAGTACTGCGCATACCACAGGAGGATCCTTCACCCAACCAAGGCGTGCTTTACACTCAAGAATAGCATCCAGACCTTGGTTGAAGCCGGTGTCATAACGCTAGAGTGAGCTAGTTGAAAACGGCAAAACTCCGACCGGTATAAGAGTATAAACTGCTTCCTGAAACTCCGAAGAGTATATGAGTATAAACTGCTTCTCAATCCTCCGACCGGTATAAGAGGTTAAACTGCTCCCTGATACTCCAATAGGTGTATGAGTCTAAACTATTTCCTTTCTTCCACGGGAAGTTCCTGGAGAGTGCCACGCGTGGTATTCTTAAGGATAACCCGATCGTGCAGCTGATACAATGATACACCCAAAAAGCTGGGGGTGGATAATTCATGTAACGGAAAGTTCCCGGAAGAATGTTAAATGTAATATTCTTAGGGATAACCCGGTCATGATGAATAAAGTGATAAACACCAAACTCCTAATTTTTGAACACTCTTTTGCTGAGATGAAATCCGATCACTTCATTGGATCAATTTTCCCTCACAAAACTCTCATTGGTGTTTGACGACTCATAGTCTCCACCACAGAATCCCCCACCGATCAAACTAATTGACGGTGGGTCCACTAAAATTCCTTTCGGTTAAATCCACTCAAACTTTTGATGTATCTGTGCACTCAACACTCCTATTGCTAGAGTCCGAATATAATATTTGGAATTTTGATATCAATCCTTGACGAATTGTCAAACCCCTTTGTGTTAAGTCCTTATAACTTAACACCAAGAATACCCCCTTTGAGTGATTTGTACGAATCAACATTCCTACAGTAATTTGTACTCTCACTCTCACTTTCCACTTGGTCAAACCTTCCTACAGTTAAGACCAAAACCAAAATCCCCTCTCGATTCCTTCAATGAGCGAGAGGCCCACAAATCGAACGATCAAACCTTCTTACAGTTAGGATTGTTTTAAACCCCCCACTTGGTCAAACCTTCCTACAGTTAGGACTAAAACCAAAATCCCCTCTCGATTCCTTCAATGAACGAGAGGCCCACAAATCGAGCGATCAAACCTTCTTACAGTTAGGATCGTCTCAAACCTCCCGCTTGGTCAAACCTTCCTACGGTTAGGGTCATCTCTCAAGCTCCAGTTTGGTCAAACCTTCATACAGTTAGGACCAAAACCACAATTCATTCTCGATAAACGAGAGATTCATCTTTAGTTCGGTAATCAAACCTTCTGACAGTTAGGGTTATCCGATTCGTTTCTTTTCCTTCTTTGTTTAGGGAATAGAATATAAAATTCTTCCTTCCCACACTAATCATTTTCCAAGAATTTTGGATTCATTCTAGGTATTTTATCCCTAAACCTAAGCAGGGATAAGTCTGCGCCTAACACGCGCTGCCGATTTAGTCTTTCTCCGTAGAAGAAGACACCAGAGTTCGATTCGGGGGTATTTTATCCTGAAACCTAAGAAAGGATAAGTCGGCGCCTAACACGCACCGCCGTTTAGTTCTTAACCGTTAAAAAGAACACTCGCTCACATATTCAATATTGTGACAGGTTGTTATTAATAACGCCAAAATCCATGCCTTATACGCATGGGGAATTTCATCCTGAATCCTAAGAAAGGATATGCCGACGCCTAACACGCGTCGCCGGTTTAGTCTTTCACCGATTGAAGAAGACACCAGAATCCGATCCTGGGGACCTTTATCCCGAAGCCTAAGTAGGGATAAGTCAACGTCTAATACACGTTGCTGGGTAGCCTATTCCCATAACAACGGCGAAGTCTACGTATTCAAAGTCGTAGCACAAAGTCTTAGAGGATTCACCCTCTTAGCACAACGTAACATGCGGAACGGAGTTAGACAATCCGCATGCTAGCCCGACTCAAACGGTAGTCGGTAAAGGTTAATCAAATCCGTTGAAGGCTGGAGGTTAGCCAAAAATCCTAAAGTCAACGCCTAACACGCGTCGCCGGGTAACCTATTCCCGTAACAAATGGTAAAGTCTATGTATTCAACATCATAGCACAAAGTTTAAGGGAGTTCATTCCTTTAGCACAACGTCACATGCGGAACGGATTAAAACAATTCGCATGTAAGCCCGATTCAAACGGTAATCGGTAAGAGCACGTCAAATCCGTTGAAGGCTGAGGATTTGCCAAAAATCCTAAGTCAACGTCTCATACACGTTGCTGCTTAGTCTTTTCACGGGAGAAAGACGAAGTCTACGTATTCAATATCGTAGCACTAAGGGTTAACTCTTTTAGCACAACGTCACATGCGGAACGGACTTAAACAATCCGCATGCTAGCCCGACTCAAACGGTAGTCGGTAAAGGCACATCAAACCCGTTGATGGCTGAGAATTTGCCAAAAATTCTATAAATACGAGTCATTGACGCATCAATTTTATGAATTGGTCTCGTGACCCAAGTATCTGCCACGCTCCAATACCTTAAGAGCTTAAACTGTGTATACTCCAGAAGACGTACGAGTATAAACTGTGTCGGACGTCGAATAATACGTCGTAATGAAGCCTGGACGCCGGACAACGTGTCGCAATGAAGCTCAAACGCCGGACAACGCCGTCAATCGATGATCAGTTCTATGTTGAAGCAACCAACTCGAGCTAAAAAGTCAAGAAATCAAGAATCGACTTCAAGTTCAAAATTTCGACAACGGTCAGACAATAAATGCAGCACCGGAATCCTTACAGACATTCGACAAAGCACCGAATAGCCTGAAAGAATTGAAGGAATCCAGAACAGAAGCCATTCCAAAGTCCCGTTACACCGACTAAAGGTTGGGACAATCACATCCAAAGTATTCCAGACTCTTCTATAAAAGAACGAGACTGAAATACTTTGGAGGGGGTATCTGTAGGCGTATAAAATTGCCTATAGGTCCCTTCGCACAGCTTGACACGGGGAATCAACAAATCAACGAACCATCGAGTGACGAGGCGGCAAGGTCAACAAATTGCACGCGATCAACAGAATGCATTCGCGTGCGGAATCAATCCAACGGTTCGGGGAGTCAATGAGTCGTCCAACCAAGAACGGACTCAGATGAATCGCGATCGAATCAAGGTCAGCTTCGGACTCGAACTCAGAAATGGATCTACTGCTAAATCGGGAATCAAGTCAACAAATTGATTCCAAACCAAGTCAACCACAAACCGAAAACAGCAGAAAAGACCGAAACGAACAACACCCGAGGGGACTCGGCCGAAACCGAGCCACCCCAAGGTGGCTCGGCCCAAGCCGAGCCACCCTAAGGTGGCTCGGTGGCCGAGCCACCCCAGGGTGGCTCGGCCAAGGCCGAGCCACCTCAGGGTGGCCGGCTCCCCCCCTCTTGTGTGTGTTGGCCACACGTGCACGGGCACAGTGACGCTTGGCTATAAATAGGAGAGGGGGTTGTTCATTTGAGAGGGTTGGATTTTGGAGGAGGCGAAGCCCTGCAGAACTGAAGACTCAGATCTTAAAAAGATTCAATCTTTGGGGATTCGAATACTTGCTCATCCGGAACTGGTGCTCGGCGATCGTCAACGCCAAATAAGGCAGGTGTTCGAGAGGACCGGATCTCAGATCTACGTCGATATACTCCGGATCAAAGCTTGGTCTTTGATCCCGAGATTTGAGTGATTGTTTCCTTGGTGAAACAATCCCTCCGGCTATTATTTCCTTGGTGAAATAATACCCGTTATACTGTGTAGATCCGATCGGATCTAGATCTCGTGGTGGTCCACGGATAAACCCCGGCGTAGGCAAACAACCCACGCAAGCGAGCGACCGCAAAACAGGAGCTCGTGATTTGTTCGACAAACAAGAGAAAAAGTTGTAATCTTTCTTTTCTTTTATTTTGATTTTCATTGTAACCGGATCTTATAAAAAGACCGGATCTTTGTAACGCATAAAGTTGTTAACTGAGATAGCAATGGAATCAATGATGAAAGACGTAATTTTTCCCGCGAACAGTCTACAATTGATACAAAAACACAAACACCAGACAAACAACATTAGAAATAAATTGTTTATAGATCATCATCAAAACAAGAAGGCCAACATTAACACCTTCTCTAAATCCCATAAAGACAGCTTTCCTCATCATCGGATTCAATTTTTCATCATTGACATGATAATAAGCAAGACATCCTAATATCCGAAGTGACTCATAGTCACTAGCCAACAAACCAGACCATAGCTCCATAGGAGTCTTCCCCTGTATTGTAGTGCACGACAACATATTGACGAGATGGCTTGCACAAACTAACACATCGGCCTAAAAGGATCTAAGCAATCCACTCTATGTCATCATACATCGCATCTTCTCCAGTAAGGTACGATTCAATCTCTCAGCCACCCGTTTTGTTGCGGTGTCTCTAGAACTGTGAAGTATCGCCTAATACCGTGATCCCAGCAAAACTACAGAAATGGATCACTCTTATACTCTCTATCATTATCTAAACGAAGAGTCATCACATTTCTACCTGTTTGTAGCTCCACTTTCTTCTTCCACTCCACAAAAATAGCCAGGACCCCATGTTTATGCTTCATTGTATGTACCTAATTTCTCCTAAAATAGTCATCAATGAAAGTGACAAAATAGTTGGCCCCACCAAATGATGTGTGCTTGGAAGGACCCTAAACATATGTGTGAATATAATCCGGTATACCTTGGATGTTGTAAATAGCGGTGCCGAACTTCACTCTAGTCTTCTTCTCAAGTATGCAATGCTCACACAGCTCCATCTTGTAGGTTTATGTACCTTTCAATGGCCCATATTTCGCCAATGTCTGCAGGAACTTATCACCAGTGTGTCCTAAACACATGTATCATAAGATGGTAGTGTCCTCCTCTGTAGTGATAGAAGCTGCCAGACCCCCTGTAACGGTCTTACCCTTCAAATAGTATAGGTTATTTTCTCTAAAATTTCGCATCACCATCATAGAACCATTCGTGACTTTCACAGTAGCATCCTCTAAGATCACCGATAACCTGCTGCCCCCAATATACTAAGAGAAATGATGTTCTTCGTCAACTGCAGTACGAACCTCACTTCTTTCAACTCCCTAGTCACCCCGTCATGCATCCTGATCCGGACTGTACCAATTTCACCAATAGGAAATACGTGATCATTATCCATAAGCACGACATCCCCTCTTTTTAGCTCCTCAAAGCTGGAGAACCAATCCCTCCTAGGACAAATACGAAATGTAGCTCCCGAATCCAACATCCACTCTGTAGAGTCAGCATAGCAAACTGACGGTAGTGCAGGGTATGAATAGCTTGAAGAATTCAAATCTGAATGGTCGCTAACAACTTTAGCAACATTCACCTCTGAAGCTTGTACAGCTTTCTCCTTGTTCTTCCCGGCTCTGTCCTTCAACTTTGGGCACTCGTTCTTCCAATGTCCCTCTTCTTTACAAAAAACACATTGATTTCTACCAACACTCTTATGACCACCTCTATTCTTTGATTTTGAGCTGTTGAACTGGCGGCGGTTTGGACTGCGAACTCGAATTGCTAATACATCTCCCGATACCTTTTCGGAGGGTTTGTTATCACTCTTCCTCAACTCATAATTCACCAACGTTGAGATCATCTCTTTGTAACTAATAGTAGTTCTTTCATTGATCATAGTGAGAACGAATATACCATAATCATCCTCTGGCAACAAACACAAAAGTAGCATAGCCTTGTCTTCATCCTCAATCATGATGTCTACATTGGTCATATCTGAAAGTAACTTCATGAAGTTATTTACATGCTCCCTAATGGAAACTCTCCTTTTCATCTTGAACTGGTAAAACCTCTTCTTCAAGTGAAGTTGATTCTTAATGTTCTTCGTAAGATACTTTTCATTGAGCGTTTCCCATAATCTATCCGCCAACGTCTCGTTCATCACATCATAAATAAGATCCGACGTCAAGCATGCCGAATAACTCCACAAGCCCTACTGTTCATTTTTTTTTCCAAATTTTGTCCTCCATGTCTTCAGATTTCTCTTGTAACTCAAGAGTCTCCTCCAAATTCTATGCATCCAACGCATTTCTCACCTGGCATCTCCACAAATCGAAATTGATATTGTCATCGAAATTCGGAACATCAATCTTTATATTATTGATGCTCAGACTCTGTATCGCCTTTAAAAGAGACGACCCCGATGTTGTAGATTTAACTCTCCAAGTAAGAATGCTTCAGCGAAGCCAAACCCGAAGCTCTGATACAACTTGTTGTGCGCAGCGAAACTTAAAAGTCAAATAGTGAACGAGAAAGATCACAACCAAAACAGAAGTACAAATCACAATCACAACAAGACAAACCAATTTACGTGGTTCGGCAAGTTGCCTACGTCCACGGGACAATGAGGGGGGAGTTTTTACTATTAGAGATAAAGAAAATTACAAATAGGATTTCAAATCTCACAAAAAACCCTTAAACAAATCTTTCTAGATCTCTCACAAATCCTCCCGCAAAGGATGTAACAATTATCTCTCAAAGACTGCTCAAATTGTCCTTACTTAACCTTAATTAATCAGGTTTAGGGTTATATACCAACAATAAATGAAACGGATTAGAAAACCAAGCCCAACTCAAAGCCTAATCGGCGGGGGACCGCCAAAACCGATGCGGTCGACTGCCCAGCAATCGACAGAACACTAAATTCCTACAGGGTATTGCCGGTCGACCGTCATGGTCGACCGAACCCAACTCCAGAGAAGAAATCGATTACAGGGTCCGTGCGGTCGACCACCTCACCTCCAGAAATCATACTGGACCTCGTGCACGTTTCCGGTCGACCGCAGCTGACTCGCAGTCTACCGGACAACCTGAAAAACTATTTTCTACCATTTTTCTGAACTTCAACAGTTTACTAGGTAGAATCAAATGCTTGCTTGTTAAATATTATGCCACTTAAAAGAAAAGTAATGCAAAGTCCATTTTACTTGTGAAGTAAATTTTATTTATTTAGCCAGCAAGAGCACTCACCGTACAGATAGAGTTCTCAATGCGATCAACACGAAGGACTTCTCCCAAGTTCTCAGCACTGTTCATGATTTCGGAGGGCTTACAAAAATCCAAGAATTAGTAGTCATAAGGAAGTTGTGTCTTTGTCGATGAAAGTTTGTTCACTTTCACCTGAAGTTCAATATTCAAGGAACAACCATATTACATTGAAAGCAAGGGACTAATTGGATTTAAACATGATCCACATGACATTTTCCAATAGAAGCTGGAAAAAGTGCTCATATTCAATTAAGTATATAAATATCAAAACATAAAAGAACGAACAAAAAAACCATATTACTTCTCATTAAATATGCATCAATTTCAGTATGTTCAAGATCGCAGACCTTTAAGAAACAAAAAAACCAAGGATTATAAATTTCTGATGGAAGTAGTGGAAAGAAGAAATCTAAAGCTTCCTACAAGGCCTCATTCTCTGAACCTATAACACAAGCATGTATCTAAAAATGTACACGCACAATATATCCTCACACTAGTAGAAAATAGAGCATTGGCGACAGGGAAATCCGTCGCCAATGCAGTCAAATCCGTCACGAATGCACATTCGTGACGCCCACTTGCCCGTCACCAATAATCCCCTCGCCAATACACATTGGCGACAGGGTCATCCGTCGCCAATGTACATTGGCGACGAAGAGGTATTGGTGACAGGAAACATTGGCGATGGGTGTACCGCCGTCGTCAATACACATTGGCGACGGGGTGCTTTCCGTCGCCAATGTGTTTTGGTAACGACAATCTTGTCGTCGCCAAAACACATTGGCGACGGTGTGCTTTCTGTCGCCAATGTGTTTTGGCGACTACAAGTGTACCGTCGCCAAAACACATTGGTGACGGCGTATTGTCCGTCGCTAATGTTTATTGGCGACAAAATGCACCCTGTCACTAATGTTTATTGGCGACGAAAATCTAGCCATCGCCAAAAGACTTTGGCGATGGAAAACACCCCGTCGCTAATGTGTATTGACAACGGGGCTGAACTCGTCGCCAATGATTATTGGTGACGGAAAGCACCCTGTCGCCAATGTTTATTGGCGACGACGATTAATGTACATTGGCGACTGATTTCCCCATCGCCGATGTTCATTAGCGACAGACCTTTTCGTTGCTAATGAATGTAATTCGAGAAAAAAATTGCTACTTTTTGAGCCCTATTTGGGAATATATACCCGTTGCTTCCAATATTCATAAAATATTCAATAATATTCACATTCATCGATTCACATCTAACAATATTCACATTCATCAATTCACATCCAATAGTATTCACATTCATCAATTCACATCCAACAGTATTCACATCCATCAATTCACATCCAACAATAATCACATTCATCATTTATTGATTCACACACACACACACACTATATATGCTCAACACAATCAAAAAATCGACAAAAGTAACAAAAAATCGACAAAAGTAACAAAAAAGTATAGCTTCATGTATATATATAATCCGGAGGTCATTATATGCTCAACACAATCCAAAAGTCGATAAAAGTAACAAAAAAGTCTAACTCAGTACTCATTCATCGTAGTCATCTTGGTCCCTATCGTCGTGATCCCTATCGTCGGCAGCGGCTGCATCAAAATGTCGTATCGTACTGCTGCTTCCTACAGTACCTCCTCTAGCCTGAAAAGAATGTAAATCAATATGAGAATATATTCCAAATATTCATAATAACTGCATATATAATATGACATACATACCTCTCCATCACTTATAGCTGCATGCTCATTAAATGCCATCCTCATGATATCCATGTATATAGGCTGCGGAAGCAAGTCCTTTAAGGGTTGAGAATCGATGAGTCGCTGAACGACATCCCAGGTCGTTTGTGCACCGCCTAACTCGTGTTTAATAGTGGGAAGAAAGCTTAAAACCAAAGAGGCTTCAACATTCTTCAACAAGTATTGACCAATCTTACCCACGACGTATGATGTGTCACATCGTCGCGTCGAGATCACAGATTGGCTGCTAGGCTTATTGGTGGGGGTGAATTTCTTAGCTACAACACTTGACAAAGAAACTCTTCTTTTCTTTTTTGGTTGTAAACCGTAAGCTCCGTCGACGACTTCCATCTACTCGTCTCTGGTCATGCGGTTAGGCTCTACAGGAGTGTCCTCTGTACCCTGAGACTGACTGACACGGGTCAAGACCTCGTTTTGAGAAGCTTCCACCACCGCCTGTATATCATATATCATAAAAGTTAGAAACTTTGATGAGAAATCATTAAGTATATACAAATCTAAAATTAATCTTATACTTATGACCAATTCATTAATTTTCTCCATTTTTTTGTCATTTCCCTCTACATTTTCATAGCCCTGGGGCGGTGTATAAGCTCTTCTAGCAAGAAGAGCCGGGGGCATAGTCAAAGCGTCCTGTGATATATTAAATTTCAAAGTAAATGTATAAAACTAATCACATGATATCAGTTTTAATAATATGATCATACCGGGTTTTCACTCAAATATTTATGCTCTATCCGAGCATAAGGAGTAGATCCTAAGAAGTGATCGTATATCTTCATTTTACGATTCACCGATCCTGTCTCACATATTTTCTACAAAATAAAGTACTTTATTAGTATGTGCGATGATTATATATAAATGAAAAATAATGTGATGATAATATCTTAAATTAAAAATAACCCACCTTCTTCTCACCCTCCCACTCGATAATGAGAGTCATCCAATTAAATGGATAAACTCTCTTATCAAGCTCATAGATCCTCTTCCAATCAGTAGATATTTTTATAAAATATCTTTTTTTAGAGCACTCTTCCAACCCCGAATAAGCTTGGCCATTTTAGGGATAACATAATCCCAAGACTCTGAGTTATCCTCAAGACAATAATGATCCTGCAAGTTACATGGCAAAAAAATTACACTATAAGAATAATGATTGTGAATTGTAAACAAAATAAGCAGTATAATAAATAATTACCATGAGCTTCACCCAAATCTCCTTTATGCCTTTAAATTCTTGCTCCTCAAAGTTATGAGCAATGTTAATTGAGCATGGATCTCTTATTAAACAGCCTATCAGGTTATTAAATCTGACGGCCCAATCCCCAATAGGGATGTTGCCCTTCCACTCCAAAATGGCCCGGTACCCTTTCGGAGGTACTTTCGTCTTTTTCTTACTCCCATGTCTACCGGGTTTCTCATAATCTTTTTTGCCTTCAAATACAAAGAGAAATAAATTTCTTATAAACTTACATAAATAAATAAGTAAGCAATCTCCAAAGTTTATACGAAATTATTACCCCTTCCCTCATTAGATCAGTCATAGCTTTATCTAGTCTTGTTTTATGGCACACTCCTTTCTTTTAATATAATCTCTCCAAATTTTGAAGTTCATATTGCATTTTTTTGTAATGCAATAGCTTTTTCAGGCAGAGGGATGTGATATACTGATGGAGTCCAAGGGCGAAGACATGCTCTCTCTGACTGAGAAGATCTAGACATCATCTCGTGCTCAATCTCGTCATCACCAAATCCATCACGAACATTGTCTGCAAACATATATTAGGAATATTAAATATCATTACATTACAAATGTAAATTAAGAATATAATGAAAGAAATAATAAAAATATAAAAATAATACCTAGATCTGGCGATGCGTCTCAATGCTGTGGTGGATCCATTTGAGAAGTCCTCACAATATCTAACAAAGAAATATATATTATATGAGCATATAAATTTATCAATTGACATAATACAAATAAATAAATTTATACCTTCAATGGGTGAGGATCCATGTAGAGATAATGGACACGGAGATGGTCTTGATGATGATCCTAGATAAATAAAAAAATAGTAAATATAATGCAATATTTATATCACTAATACTCACTACAACAGACAGTTCTTTTAGCGACCAACTTTTTTGCGAGAAAATTATTTTCCTCAACAAATATCACTTTCGACGAGGAAAATATTGTTTCCTCTGTAAATATCAGTAGGTCTTCTACGAGGAATATATTTTCCTCACAGTAGACCACCTTCTACGATGAAAATTTTAGTTCCTCGCGAAAGATGATCATAATTTGGTCTCCTAACTAGTTATTTTATTGGCGAGGAAATATGTGATTTTGGTGATGAACTTTTTCATCGCCAAATGCACATTTAACGAGGAAATAATCATTTCATCGTTGTTCTTTTGGCGAAAAATAGAGGAAAACCCGCCAAATGTAACAGCGACAAAGTATGATCTCCTCGCTGAAGATCCATAATCTGCGAGGAACCGTTTTCTCATCAAAAAAATCAATTAGCGAGGAAATAATAGTTTCCTCATTATTAGTTTGGCGGGGAAAAAAAAACCCCTCCAATTTCAATGGTGGCAAATTTAAGGCTTCCTCGCTAAAAGTTTTTGTTTTTACGAAGAACCGTTTCCTCGTTAAAAAGAACTTATTAGCGAGGAAATCATAGTTTACTCACTATTAAACTGGCAGAAAAATTTGCAACACCTGCCAAATTCATTTACGACAAATTAAAGGTTTTCTCGCTAAAATTTATGTTTTACGAGGAACTGTTTCCTCGTTAAAAAACTAATTAGCGAGAAAATAATAGTTTCCTCTTTATTAGTTTGGTGGAAAATGTGCAAAACCCACCAATTTCAATAGCAACAAATTTAAGGCTTCCTCGCTAAAAGTTTTTGTTTTACGAGGAACCGTTTTGTCGTAAAAAGAACCTATTTGCGAGGAAATTATAGTTTTCTCATTATTAATTTGGCTAAAAAATGTGCAACACCAGCCAAATTCATTGACGACAAATTAAAGGTTTCCTCACTAATTTTTTTGTTTTACGAGGAACCATTTCCTCGTTAAAAGAATCAATTAGCAAGGAAATAATAGTTTCCTCATTATTAGTTTGGTGGAAAAATGTGCAAAACCCGCCAAATAGATATAAACCAACCATGCAATGAAATCTTTTATTCCTATTTGTCAATGAAAATAGATATAAACTACATTAGCTTTGAGATGTGGGAGATTCTCCTCACAAGTTTAGGCATTACTTCGATTCTAAACACTCATTAAATCATGCATTCTGAGCTTGTCTAGATAGATCCGTCTCAATTAGATATTTATGCCTCAGCAAGATATTTCCACTTTGAGTATGTTTTAATGTCTCAACCGGGTATCCTATCGTAGTAAGATCTTTCAATCTTGATCACAACAAATTTTCTCTTTGAAAAGATAGCTGAAAGATATACATATGTTTATATTTTCCCCTAACCCCTAAACCCTAAACCCTAAACCCTAAACCCTAAACATGGTCAAAGTAAAATATCAAATTTAACCCTCTTAATAGATATACTCTCTTTAATGCCGTGTACATGGAGAAATATGTAATTTAAACCAGAAAGAGTCAAAACTAACATATATACCGTCAATCTAAAAGAAAAGCGGGATGTCCTGGTGAGGAAGCCGGAGAAATTACATGTATCGAAAAAATAGCGGGAGAAATAGCGACCAATCTATAAAATAAAAAAATAAATTTGAACAAAAAAGAATGAATAGATTTACCCTAATATCTCTCTCAATCTCAACACGGCGCTGCAGTGCTGCACTTTGAAACTTAGAGGTTCTCGTTTACATCCAGCCGATCTATTGAGTTTTCAATTTTGGTAAGTACTGAGAAACAAGTACTGAGAAACAATCTTTTATTACTTCGCCCATAGATTCTTTCAATTTTCTTCCTCAATATGTATAAATCTTTTCTATTTGATTAATCGAGGTCAAGTTTTATGCTAGATCAAGGTCTGATTATCGTCAGACTTTAAATGATTTGGGTTAATTTCAATTGCCCTCTTAATCTCTTATTTTAGATTTGATTATTTGTACAGTTGGTGAACTCTAATTGAATTTTAATGGTCAGTGTTATTGTTTTGAGTTTTGGTGATCCCCGAATTGAGGTGTGAGTTTTATTTTTATCAGTTATTATAAAATCTGATCTTTTTTATCTATTTGAGTTGCTAATTATATCTCAAGTAAATTTAAAAAAATAGATATTTTTATTAAAATTAAGGTGGGAAACTAAATTTGTAGGGATTAAAAAAAAAAGGGGGAAACGAATTATAATAACCGCGGTGATTTTTATTTATCCCTCAAAACCGCTCCGCTCTCAGCCTCCCACCCGCGAATTCCCCACGACCCAAAACCTAGCTTGCTAGGTGATTTTTATTTCCCCTCAAAACCCCTCCAATCTCAGCCTCCCACCCGACCAGTACCTCCCCACGACCCAAAACCTCCCCTCTCAAAAATTTCAATTGACCTCCGATCTCACCTCGATCAAGACCTTGAGACCTTCGTTTTCCCTTATAATAACAGATTTGGGTGTCTCTGGTCTTTCCAATTCGTGCAATTGTGGTAGCGTCTCTCCCCTTTCCGATTTCTGGCAATTGCATGTGCTGATCGCCTCACCCCCACAAAGGTATTTTGAATTTTCCTATTTTTGAGATTAAATTATTCATTCAACTTGTAAAAATTCCCAATCCCTTGTTGATTCTGTGTATGTAATTCTGTAGAGAAAAACTCTCTGCTTTTCTATTCTATACAAAAAAGAAGTAATTTTAGTTATTGTTCTTATTAGGAAAACAGTAATCAAGATCTAAATATTTCATGCTCTCCCTCAACCAATTTGAAATTTCTAATTATTTCTGTACATAGTAGTATATTTTTATTGAAAATTTATGAACTATTTTTAGGATTAAAAGAAAAAAATTAATCTAATACAGCAGTCTAACATAAGGTGGTCAAAGTGGTTTTGCATTCAATTTTGCCACAAAACTGCTTGAAGCTTTTGGCTACAACCTGTAGCCTTTTCACTATTATAAAACCAACTGCAGCAATAGGAAGTAGGGACATCAAAAAGGCACTAAATGATGAAAGCGGTGCTGCTGCAACACCACAGAACAACCTAAAGAAACATAACATGATGGATTATCTAGAGCTTTATCACAGGAAAGTGAAATGATACTCATAAAATTAATGTGTAGTCTCAATACTGCAAAACCTGCGTCAACAAAAGGCCCAAATTTTGAATTCACCATCAACATGCAGAGATGATTTTGTAGACATCAAACTGGTCATGTATCAACACAATGCAGGGTAAAGAGATACGTTGGTATAACTTTTAAGTATGTTAAACAGCACTAATTCAAGACTTACATGCTCCTACAAGGTCAAAACATACAATGATTTGTGATGAAGATCACGACATAGATGACTGGTACAGATTGGTGCAATTATGACAAGGTGGGATAAATTGATGGCCCAGTTAATTTTGTGTGTCTGCACGATTGTATACTCATATGTCATATTATTGATGTTGGAGGGATTTTATGGGTGTTGTCTTGATTTCATTGGGGCGAGATGGAAGCTCAAGTTTTGGAGTCAGATTTTAGGAAAATAAATATAATCAACCCAAAAGATACGCCTTTATCAGTCTATTGACGTCAACCTCATACACATGCTGACTAATACCAACTCTGATCTTATAGTACCACCAGCTTGGAACATTGGAACAGACACTCAAACTCACAATTACACAGAGATGGAGATTAGAGATGGAGGGTGGTGAAAGCCACCCTGTCACCAGCATTAAGAGTAAAAGCCTGACCACTAGTTTAATTAGCAAATATTGATAACTTAGAAATTGAAGATACAAAATAATGATATCAAGAAAAACTTATGATTAAAAGTATCAGAAAACAATCCTATATCATTCAAGACCTCCAAAGAATGAACAAGATCAACTAACTTTCATAAGCATCTGCAAAATAGTTCTGCATTGTTACTCTACAGAATGTCTTAGGTCTAAGATTCGGCTCATTGAATAACAATAGCACTGGAAACTGTGTTGCAGAGTTGTTAAACTCACCAGTTCCTGCCGGAGCTTATTGTTCTGTTATATTGCAGCATTCTTCTCCTCTGTCAGCTTTGAAATTAAAGCCGTTGCCTGGAGAAACAGGGTTATATAACTCAATTTTGGTTTACGTAGTAAAAAATAATGTAAGTTTTGGACCACCTTATGTCTAATTTTCCCCTAAATTTTACCACCTTATGTCTAATTTTCCCCTAAATTTGAAATACCATGCATTTAGTTTTGGACCCTAGTTTTTCTCATCTCTTCTCTAATTTTCTCATGTCTTCTCTAATTTTCTCATTCAATTCTCGAAGCGTGGAGGGGTACAAGAACTACACGGTCGGTGGCTCTCTGAGTTGGGTGCATTCATGTAACAATTATCCTAAAGGTCTTATGCATTATCAACAAGTTAGAAAGGATTATATCCTCTTTATAATCTAACGAGTTGGTTATCTGATCAACATATTCATGGATGCGCACTCAGCTTTACACTAGGATAAGGGCTCCTCACATTCATTACCTTAAAATGTCACACCTTGTGAATCATAATCACTTAAATTGTTATTTTTTTCTTTTTTTGTTCTCACTTTGATGTTAATCTAGCTTGCATGATATTATAGCTTATCTCATAGGTATGACAAGAAAGACTAGAAAATTTAATAGAGGTGAAACAATATATTCAAAATACCTCGGGTGCTAATGAGAAACCATGTGCTTGTGCACTTCCTTCCATTATCTTTCTAGAAAATGGCACGCCAGCATTCATTCGGGGATCATATGCCTGTGTTGTAAAATAAATAAAATTAGCAAACATGTGTACTAGAACATATTTTCAACATGCTAACAAAAAAAATGAAACCCCAGAACAAAAATGAAGATCTTTTTACAATATTCTTATAAGTTATCAATATATATAACTGACTTTCTTTAGACATTGGGCTCTTTCAGAAGTTGAATTCCACAATTGAACATTAAGATGTTTCTAGCTTGTGTTACATAGATGATAAACCTTACCGAAAAGTCAGCTAAGTTTGGAAACAGAATACTATATCAGCTTGTATACTGTGCGGAAACAGAATACTATATCAGCTTCTACCATAAACATAAATGATAGAAGCAAGCTCTCTGTCCTTTCAGATGTTGCTGGAAATGAACTGATCTTTATCCAGGCATAATATGGAAAATTAAGTCAGAGAGCTTGCTTCTATCATTCACAATCTTCTCAGAACTCAAGCAAGTACAAACATTTATATTAGATATTCCAAATGGATAAATGTGGTCCAAGTATTGACTCATTGCAATCGTAAAACCAGATTATTTTTCCTAGTACCTTGAAATGATATCATTTTTTTACCGTTTCATTAACTTTACATTCTAGACTTTGTATGTTGTGTATGTTGGTACTTGGTAGTTTGGTGTAGAACTACAGTCGCATTCTGGCGAATTTTTATTTTTGTTTATGGTGCCATATGAATCTATATGTCATGTTACTTGGTAGCTTTGTGTCATTGTTGCGCATTATGTTTTGTTACTAGCTGTTCAATGTGCTAGTGTTGAAGGCATTTTCTCTTTCCTAATAATATTAGCCGTCCAGAATTCTCTTTTTTCTTCTGATGTACTTTAGCTTATAAACGTCACAGATTGCAGATGTATGGTCCTGTGGAGTTACTCTATATGTCATGTTAGTGGGTGCATATCCATTTGAGGACCCTGAAGAACCTAGGAATTTTCGCAAGACAATACAGGTTAGATTTTATCTTCTCGTCATATGAGCCATTGTTAGATCAGTTTGATTAATTGTCTATTTTTACAGCGCATATTAGTGGTGCAATTTTCTGTTCCTGATTATGTTCACATATTCTGTTCAAGATGTAACCTCTTTTTTGGTGGTTCTGCTTCGGTGGAATCAGGTTCTTTGAAGGTCTTTTTTAGCCTTTTAGATGGTTCCTGGGCATTAGTCATCTGTTTTTTTTACTCTTTTCGGTTGCCTTTTCTGCTTGGGCTTATCTTCACCCCTATAATCATCATCATTAAGGTCTTCATCCATCTGAGAGTTGTTTAAGGTCTTAACATCCCGATTTTCTGCTTCAGCTTGTTCTTCACCATGCCAGGGCTGTACTTGATTAGCCAACACACACACACACACACACACACACGTTCCATGATCAGAAAAGAAAATATGGATAAATAAGAGAAACATGAGATAGTTTTGTGCTGTCCATTCCTGCTGTCATATTTATCTTTTTCACCTTTCTTTATTTGGTTTCTAGGCAAAACAGGGTCTGTATAATATGGGGGTTGATATTTGGGCAAAAAAATTCGGGGTACTGTGAACTGTCTTGTTTATTTGCATAATGACCTTATGGGTGGTTGTTATATACTGGTGTGTGTGTGTTCTTTAACATTATTGACAAATTTTCAGAAATAAATGAAAAGAAATTGCATGTACAATTGTACGGTCTGTGTGCAATCATTTCCAGCAGCAAGCATGAATATATTTTTCATTTTTCTTGATGCTTAATTACCTGGAACAGTATTAACTTCAACATGGCATCTGGATTTAGCTTGTCAAAAGTTGATTTTGGCTCCTTGTAGGTCGCTAGTTGATTCTTTTTCATGACTTAGGAGGGAACATTCCTATAGATCTTATTACTACAATAACATTCCTATAGATCTTTTTAATGACTTAGGGGAGGTTCTGCATAGATAGCCTCTCAAAATGACAAATAAGGTTTCTAGCAGTTTTCTCTGTAGTCTTATACAAGCTTACGAGTACAACACTTCTCTGTTTCTGCATAGAGCCAAGAACAGGTCCAAGTTCATCACAGCCTTTTACAACTTTCCAAGGATGCACTTCCCAGAAGCAGAAATCATACCGTTTTAAATTTCTTAAAGGTTGCAATTCCCAAAGGTTGAAATCAAGAGAGCCCTCATCTAACAGCTTGGAATCAGGACCAGCTGTTTTACAGACCAACGGGCAATCATTTTGCATTAACTTATCGCATTTTTCTATTTTCCTTGCCAACAAATCTACTTTAATGAAAAGTTGGTTTACAGTTAAGAGAATTTCTGTGATATGCATTTCTGGAGATGTAATTAAAAGTTCCACGTACATGATTATCAGTAGCCCTACTAGAAAAAGATATAGTTATTAGCATGAATAGCAGAAAAAATTTCTTTGAGACTCATATAAACATGGTAATGATTCAAATAGATGAATCTTACATTCTTTTGCATTTTGACCATTCTAATTGTCTGATAATAAACAGTGAGAAGATGTACCGTAACAAAACGCCTACCGTTCAGAGTTCTACTTCTGGTAAGTAGTGCATATTTCTCTTATAATTCATGATTCATTCACTTGGTTGATAAGAATATTATTATCAATTTAACGTTTATGTAACAACAGGTAATGCACCAAGTAATCAATCACATGCAGAATTATTGAAAAAGAAACGTTCTCATGCAGCAACTAGTTATCTGCCATACGTGAATTCTACAGATAATGGATCCGGTTCTAATCCAAGTAAATATGCAATCTTCATTTTACTGCTAGAATATTTAAGTACTGTTAGTTTTTACTTATCTAACAAGTGTGTATGCTAATAGGTACAAAACGTACTCATCTGCAAACTTCCAATCAAGAATGCCAAAATTCTGTAGCAGATGGACTGAATTCTAGTAGTATTGTTGTCACTACAGAACAAACTACTACTGGTAAGTGGTGTTGAATTGAGCTGAATTTAGTTGAATTGAGCTGAATTCAGTTGAATTGAGCAGAATTGAATTATTTTCCTCTAAAAGGTGTAGAGAAGCTGAATTGAATTTCATTTTCATCAATTGCAAATTACAAGGGTATACCTAAACTACAAACTCGAATGACAGGGATTAGAGTTAGTGCACGTCTTCAGCAACAAAGTGTTAATGATCAGCCTGTGGTAAACACCATAGTTGAAGAGCGAGATGATAATGTGATGTCAGATATTAATCAGGAGCCTCCTTCAGGTATACAAAACATTATATACAAATATTTTGAGAATTAAATATACGTATGTGTTATGTTCTTAATAAAAATTATGTTAAAGGTACAACCAAAAAGGTGCGAGGGAAGACAAGAGGAGTGAATGCAGATAAGGTGTTCTCCTAATTGAATAATTAAATACCTGTGACTCTGACTGAAGAAAATGGCAGACCTACGGGCCCTTATGCGGAGATGTTTGCAAATGAAATTGGTTACACAATTCGAAACTACGCCCCACTGAATGTGGAAAAATGGAAGAAGATTGAAAAAGCAGATGTGGAGAACTTGATCAAAAGAATGCAGGTTAGTGATGATTGGTTTTGCTAAAGGCATTATATTGGTTGCTTTGATTTGTTACATTTAGTTTGACATGAAATTATGTTTATGCAGAATAAATTTGAATTTGATATGTCGCTCCCTTGGGTCCAGAGATATGTAATTACAACATGTCAGACCGTATATTGTAATTTTCGCTATAAGTTAAAGAAACATTTTGAGTAGTTTTCAACAATTGAGGAGGCAATTCAAAACAAACATGAAGCTGTCAAGACTCAGGAAGAATGGGAGTTTCTTTGCACTCATTTTTCTAGTGAAAAGTTTAAGGTACAATATCTTTTTTATTTTTCTCCACGTATTACATTTTTTCTTTTTTCATTTACTTCTTTCTAATTGTATGTCTTAATAATTTTAGATTCGCTCAGAGAAGAATGTTCTTAATAGGTCAAAGTTGACATATCATCACAAAGCTGGGTCAAAATCATTTATGTCACACCAAGAGCAAATTGTAAGACACTTTTTAGTTTTGCTTATAAATTTGTAACTTAATTGTGTACATATATATATATGCTAAAAATGAAAACATGTTTGAATGCAATAGGCAACACAGACCGGAGAGATGCAAGGTGCAATTGATCGTTTTGAAACAGAGTATAAAAGTACAAAAAAAGGATGGGACTTGGGAGCAAAGGAAAAATGGGTAAGTAACGTGTCAATGATGCATGCTTTTATAATATTTTAAGAATATAGGTGAAACTGATATTACTGTTCTAAAGAGGATTATATTGATTAGGTTGTAATTAAGAAGTTGCATATGATTGAACTGGATATTATTTTTTTTTTACTTATAGGATCAAATGATAAAGATGCGAGCAAATACCACTCAACCCGATGGAACTCGAACAATGACAGATGAGGAAATTTGTGCAAAAGTTCTCAAAGTCAAATCAGGCTACATTAAGGGCTGTGGTTTTGGCCCTAGACCACCACCATTAAGGTTCTCTCGTTCTTCAATGAGTGAAATGTCTGAAAAGAATAAAGAGTTGCAAGAACAGCTTCAAGAGACCCAACAACTTGTAGGAACTCAACAACAGAAGATCGATGCGCAAAATGAGGTAATCCAAAGATTGGAGGAGCAAGCCAAAAAGTTTGAGGAGTTTATGGCTAATTTTTCGAGGCAACATCCATCAGCTTAGTATTCTTAGTGAATTTAAACTTGGAGAAATGTTTTTTTGATCGTGTTGTATTTGTTATCGCTTTAGACTAGCATTGTTACTTATGGTAGTACCTTTCTTGTTTTATTTATTTTAATTGTTTTGATGTACTGTGGTGACAATTGATGATAATTATTTATATTTTGTGTTTTTCTCGTAATAGCATCATTATTGATGAAATAAAATTTCTTCATTATAAGTTTTCTCGCTATATATTTAGGTCGATGAAAGTAAATTTCCTCGAAATAGACCCTACAATTTAAGGTGATGAAAATATGTTTCGCCGCAATAGGCCACATAAGTATACTTATGTCGTCAAAAGAATATTTCCTCGTTATAGAGTATACTGCTTACGTCGACAAAAATATATTTCCTAGCTATAGTAATACAACCTATAACGGCAAAAGTAAATTTCCTCGCTATAGACACTATAACCTATATCGACAAATGTAAATTTTCTCGTAATTGAATTTCTTTAGCGAGGAATATGAGGTACAACCTACAACGACAAATTAAAATTTCCTCATCTTTGAGTCCTTTTACTGAGGAACTGTTTCCACGAGAAAAAGATACATATAATGAAGAAAATCAATTTCCTCGTTAATGATTTACCTTTGGCGAGAAACAATTTCCTCGTTGAAAGGTACTTACAACGACGAAAATAGTTTTTTTAGAACTTTTATTATATATAAATTAAATATTATTCACATATCATTAGCGAGGAAACTGTAGTTTAGCGATGAAAAAGGCACGAGATTAGGTGAGGAAAAATATCGAGGCTAAAGAGTAACAACGAGAAAAGAATATATTCATCGCAAAAAGGATTTCGTGAGAAATTATAATATTCCTCGCAGAAACTTTTCTTGACCACCCTACCGCGAGGAAATGGTGACCAAAGTTTTTTCCTCGCGAACACACTACGGCGAGGAAATCTTGACTTTCAACGACAAACTTGTTCCTCGCGGATTAGCATTTCTGTTGTAGTGACTATTTACTTCAACAAAATTTGAATAATTATACCGGATGATGGACCTTCTTGATCCCGAGGAAAAGATAGCCTCCTAATTCTTTGGCTCATCTGCAACTTAAATATTTAATAAATACATGCAAGATATAAAGTCGAATTTGCATAAGGATCTTTGTATTCAAACTCCTACATTACAAATATCAAATCGAATTTGCATAAGGATCTTAGTATTCAATCTCCTACATTACAGATATCAAGTCGAATTTGCGAGGTATACATATTAAAATTGACATTTTGGGGGTATGAGTAATTAATAAAAATTTCTCCTTCCATCTCATTAGGGTCATCGGAACTGTCCGGATTTTCATCAAGAGCAAGCTAAACAAGAGTTCTCGGCTCCTTATACAATATGACCCAGACATTCTGTACCCTAGAATCTTTGACGTAAAAGCACTGAGTAGCCTGATTTGCGAACATAAACTTCATGTCGGGATATATCTCCTTATCTAAATTTACAAGATGAAAACCATATGCATCCCTAGTTCTGTCTGCACGACACCAACGGACCTTAAACATCACATAACTACGTACATTTTTGGTACCGTACGCATAGAATATCTCCACAATATCTTCTAATTGTCCGTAATAAACTACATCACCAAGTACCGGGTTTTGATCAGTTGAGCTTGAATAACATTCTTGAGAGAATACAGCCATGACCCCACTATTTTGGGTAACTCTCTCCTTCTCAAGCCTGACCCGTTGGAATAAACATCCATTTACACGGTATCCGCTACATTGTTTAACTGTATAGTGTGGTCCATGTGAGTGAATACTTATCTCTTCTGGCACTGGCAAACCTGCAAATCTTTATCTTTCTACCTAATGTTGCATATAAACACAAATTAGCGTTAAATAGTTAGCCTTATTTATTCCCAAAATTAATTAAAAATAAAATCCACTTAACTTACTTCAGCTATGACCCACTCGGCAAAATGCTTTTCATGAATTTTTGCAATTTGATTTCGTGCTGACGCGCCAGTTATTTCTAAATGCAACTCCTCCACATGTCGTCTATTGATACAAAAATTAGAGTTCAACTATTGAAATAATTCAAAAAAAATCATATTTAATAAAGTTAATTTCTTACTTGTGGTAATCTTCAAAAATTTCTAGGTTCTGCAATAAGAAAGCATGAGCCTGATTCAAGTCTATTCTGGAATAGTCTTTGTTCATCTTGGTACTTCCATGAAAGGTGCCATCTCCATTACTATTTAGAGAATTATTTGTTGTATGTACAACTTGTATACACCGAGAGGTAAACATCATACATTTATTTGCCACGTAATGATCAGCAATCGAACCTTCAGGATGAGCCCGATTTCGCATTATGCGTTTCAAGAAACCCAAATATCTAAAAATAACATTAATATGAGTTGTTAATTTAAAGCAATGACATGATATGTAAATAGACTTAATTGAATTTTAACTAACCTCTCTATGGGATACATCCAACGATAGTTAATTGGTCCTCCGAGTAATGCCTCATTTACAAGATGATGTGTGAGATGGACCATGATCATAAAAAATGATGGAGGGAAGAATATCTCCATTTTGTAGAGGGTTTCATTCATTTCTGCTTTTAGTGCCTTAAATTCATCAATATTGATCACTTTGGAGCATAACTTTTAAAAAATCCACAGAATTCAATTATAACTTTTGTTACTTCTTCATCGGCCATGTTGTTACGAAGTGCTACCGGAAGCAATTGGTGAAGAAGGATATGATAATCATGTGTCTTAAGTCCTAAAAGTTTTCGCTCTTTCACCTGTACATTATTTGAAATATTAGAGCAATAACCATCTGGTGACTTCACCGACTTAAGAACCTCACAGAATCTCTGCATCTCAGCTTTTGACATTGTAATACGAGCTGAAGGCAAATCAAATTTTCCATTGGCTACTTCTTGTGCTTGCAGATCATGTCGGATGTTCAATGCATTCAAATCTTGCCGAGCTCTTAAATCGTCCTTTGATTTTTTACCATCTTGAAGGAGTGTGGATAATAAGTTATCCCATATATTCTTTTCAATATGCATTACATCTAAATTATGTCAGAGTTTGAGTTTATGCCAGTAAGGCAACTGAAAGAATATACTAAATTTTGTCCATCCTGTCGGCAAATCTTGAGCATGTGTGACATCTAAACCCCGCACTTGCCTCTTTTGTTTGGGTGCCCTCTTCATGATGGAAGTGTGTCTCGGAGCGAGAATTTCATCTTTTGTAAATCGGCTCTTTCCAAAATTGAATTTAGGATATCCCTCAAACAAGTTTACAATCTCATCTCCAGACATTTCACGAGGCTCCCCTCTTTTCTCTTCTTGGCCATCAAACTTATTTGCCCATTTTTCCCCCCTAAATTTATGCCCTTTTCATAACCATCTTCTGTTAAACCAATAACACATTTTTCGACTGTGTTGTAAATAAAAGCCTTCGAAGTTCGGACCACATACAGGACAAGCGAATGTCCCTTTCGTAGTAGACCAACCAGATAGATTACCATAAGCTGAAAAATCATTAATCGTCCACATAAGAATAGCACAGAGATTAAAAGACTCACAAGAAAGATCATCATATGTTGGGACCCCTTCACCCCAGAGTTGTTTTAACTCATCAATTAACGGCTCCATGAACACATCTATGTCATTACCGGGTGAATGTTTGCCTGGTATCAATAATGAAAGAATCATATATGATTGCTTCATACAAAGACTAGGTGGCAAATTATAAGGCATTAACACAACTGGCCAAGTAGACCATCCCGAACTCATAATGCCAAACGGGTTGAATCCGTCGCTAGAAAGACCAAGCCTGACATTCCTACACTCTGCAGAAAATGAGGGAAAAGTTTGATCTACATGCTTCCATGCCTTTGCATCTGCTGGATGTCTCAGTTTACCATCATCTACACGTCCTTCTTTATGCCACCGCATATCTTTAGCTACCTTTTTTGTCATATACAGCCGTTGCAACCGAGGCACTAAGGGAAAATGTCGGAGCACCTTCGCTGGAATTTTTTTCTGTTGATTCATTGACTCATTCGACTTTCTGGTTGAAGTGCGTGTATTCTTTCTCCATCGAGACACTCCACACTTTGGACATTCCTCAAGTTTCTCGTTATCCTTATAATAAAGGACACAATCATTAGGACAAGCATCGATCTTATTGTAATCTAAACCCAAAGCACCAATAATCTTATTTGCATCATAACACTTTTCTAGAATGCTATTCTCTCCGTCTGGAATTACCTTGCGTAGTAAATTAAGAAGCATCTGAAAATATTTATCTGTCATTCCGCTCAGGGTCTTAATACGCATCAGTTGAAGAATAAATGACAATCTACTATACTCAGTGCAACCATCATACAGATCCTTGTCGTCGTCTTCCAATAACTTCATTAAGTCTTTGTATGCCCGGGTGTCATGCACATCTTCGGTATTTTGGACATCATCTGCATCTCCAGGAACTTCAACAGCCTCCGGTACTTCTTGAACTTCATTAACTTTTGCAACTGCTGGAATATCGTTGAACATTGCTTGCGTATCTTCTATATTAGTATCATCTAGTTCAATATCTTCACGTTCTCCGTGAAAACTCCAATATTTATAATTTTCATCAAATCACCATCTTTCTTAGTGTCTTCGTATAGCAACTCTATCCACCAGACCCCTATTCCTGCACTTACTACATGGACAACACAACAAATCATTATCTACCTTCCTCGGATTAGCATATGCATACTCAAGGAATGCTTCCCATCCGTCTTGATATCGAGTATCACCTTTCGCTCTTCTTTGAAATATAGGAATATCAATCCATGACTTATTAGGAACTTCTCTCATCTGTATAATAGGTAAACTATTAATTAATTCAATATTTCATAGATCGCCTTAAGTTTAATAGTCTTTATTTTAGTTCATTTGAATAAATAATCAATCAAATTAAATTACTATTCTATAATTTTTATTGTTGTACCAAGTAAAAGCTAACACTCAATGATAAGTAATCCTGATTTGAAACAACACTCTCGGCTGTCATAGGAAGG
Source organism: Asparagus kiusianus (assembly GCA_022839385.1). Lineage (NCBI taxonomy): Eukaryota > Viridiplantae > Streptophyta > Magnoliopsida > Asparagales > Asparagaceae > Asparagus > Asparagus kiusianus. The sequence goes on along the minus strand of BQKN01062856.1, from coordinate 154,151 downwards.
CTTCTATCCCATTAAGAATATAGTAGTGCTTACATCTTACTTTGAATACTTTGTGCATTTTCATTTCTAGAAAATTTCGGCAGCACCTACCCGCTGTTCTCCAAGTACACTGTGCGGATGTTATTATGTGTATCGGTAATAAACCGAAATCGGTAAATAATAAGCCGATACGCATAATAACATACGCTTATTGTACCCAGAGAACAACAAGTACGCGCGACCAAGATTTTCTAGAAATGAAAATGCACAAAGTATAGCAAGTTAGATGTATGCACCACTATATTCCTAACCCTTCCAAACTGGACAGATCCAATAGTTACATTCCAATTCTTTCTTCTCATAATATAAATTAAGCGATTCATTTCGGCATAAAATAAAATTTTATACCCAAAGTGGAATCGTCCATTTATATTATAAGTCTAAATAATTGGTAGTAATTATTGGACGGGGATCTATGGCTAACGTTAACTTGTTATTCACCTAAAATTAATATATAACACATTATTGTGTTATATATCACACTACTAATTTTTTTATAAAAATATATAAATCTTTGATTGATTCACATATTTTAGGGTACTAGGGTTTTATGTCTAAAATTAATAAAGATAATTTTTTGGGTAAGTACTATTATTAGTGTATTACTTAGATTTATTTGGTTAATAAGGTTAGGGTTTCGATGTGGTTTAAATATTTGTGTTGTAATTAAGGGTAAAATCAAGTTCAGGGTAATAAACATTCTTTAATATTCAAAAGATAACAATAAATAAGAAATATTTGAAAAAATCAAAAAAAATTGAAAATTTTGAAAAAAATACATTAGGCGCCGGTGGGGGAGGGCGTCGGGCAGGGGGGCTAGGGCGTCGAGGGGGGGAGGGGGGCTCGGGCATCCGGCGTTGGGCGGCAGGGGGTGCAGGCGAGAGAGGGCGGGCGGCGGGAGAAAAAAAGACGCGGTCTGGTGCAGGCTGAGTACGTGGGTGGGGATTGGCGTTGGGGGGTGGTGGCTAGGGCGTCGGTCCGGCGTCGGGCTGGCGGGATAGGGCGGTCGGCGGGGTGGTAGGGTTTGGAGAAGGAGGAGATCGCGAGAGAGGGGGGCTGGAGAATAGGTTGGGTTTTATAGTTGATACTTTTTGTTTTACCCCTTGTAAGATTTAATAATTTCATTTTGGTCCCCAAAATCTCATATAACTTACTATTGCAACCCTCAAATCTGGAAAATATTATCAATTTTCCTCTTAGATCCTTAAGTTAAGAGTGAATCATTGGATTATTTCAATATTAACCCTCAAATCTTCAATATTTCCAAATCGGTCACTCAAATCTTCAATATTTCAAAATTACTCACTCAAGACTTGGAAATTTATATTACATCCCTCAAATCATCACAATATATAACCTTTAATTACTTCTCACCTTCCTAAACAATTATGATTATCAATAATATTATAACTATTAATTATTTAAAAATAATAAAATAAAATAATTTATAAAATAAGTATACACAATTATTAGTGGTAACCAATTAATTAAATTATTAAAGTGATAGTATAAAATAGAATAATATATTAGTAAATACTATTAAGAATTATATTCTAATTTTATAAGT
>BQKN01062856.1:90726-122545 GCA_022839385.1 Asparagus kiusianus | reverse complement strand
CTAAATCTCTATTTCCAAATCGCATCAGGGGGGTTGTGCATCCCCAATACTTCTTGGTGTTAGGCAACTTTGGATGTCATGTGACGATAAAACGCTAACTATGCAACTATCATTTACCATTTCGACAAATTACACATACACACACATATATGTATATATGCGTGTGTGAGGATATATGCGTCACACTCTTATTTGTTTGCTCTTAATTAGCCTTTCTTTCTTTCGTCTTATGTTGAGGAAGTAATTTCTTATTGTTTGTATTTAAATTGTTCTAATATAGAAAGGTTAAAATATAAAAGTTGAGATCACAGCTAATGTGAAATTCAATGTACTTATGTAGTAGGCTTAAGTATTATTGATAATAGTGTTGATAATAATGTTAGTAGTGGGTTTTTAGTCACACATTGGTTGTGAGAACACACCTCATCCTTCTCTACTTGTATAAATATATGTGCACACTCAATATTCAACTCAAAAAGAAAATTTATCCAAGACTCTCTATCTCTTTTACTTTAACATGGTATCAGAGCAATACGCATACCAGAGAGTTGTGCAGTAGATGGAGATGTGGTATGCTAAAGGGCCGCAATTTGACGACTAATATTTGCAATAGTTTGAAGAGCCTCAATTTGATGGCGAATATCAAAGAGTTTTGTAATAGCTTGAAGAGTTTTAATGGCCTACTTATCTCATTTTCTTCTGATACTTGTATTGTGCAAGATCCACAGACGGGCAAGATTGTTGGGGCCGACTGGAGGAGACACAAACTGTATTTTCTGGAATATCTTCACCTTCCAAAGTTCATATGTCCATGTTCTCTTATTGTTTCTGTAAGTCAAAATCCTCTACCTCGCTTTTCGCAAATTTGTGACATAGATGACTTGATCATGTGTCTCATAAAAGGCTGAAAAGTCTTATCCGGTCCGGAGTACTTGGTCCTGTATCATCTCATTCTCATATTGAGTCATGTACTGGTTGTAAATTAGCTAAATTCACTGCTCTACCGTTTCCAATTAGTACATCTATTTCCACTTCATTTTTGATTTGGTCCATTCTGATATCTGGGGGCCAGCTCCTCTGTCTTCTTCATCTGGCTACTTATATTATGTTAGTTTTATCGATGATTTCTCTCGTTTTATAAAAGGCTGAAAGCCATAATTTGGAGAATTTCACGTAGATCGATGAAGGTTACAATCGGACAATCTTCACGATAACAATCTCCACAATCAACATCGGGAGTTACAATCTGACGACTCTCACATACTTAAGAGCTAAGGTAAAGATTACAAAACGACGATCTTTGTAACGCTCTACAAATCGGTGGTCTCTTCAAACCAAGGCGAGGAAGTCCTCTCTACGTACCATCATCAAGATCACAACACCAATGTGAGCGTAAACACAGCTTCATCCGCTGGTAACAAGCCTTATATGTGAGATGATTGATCTTGATGGCTGCAACAACAACATGGCTGATATTACATTAGTAACTATTAGAGATGCTGATGAGCAGTATAATGATTTTAGAAAAGCGGGAAGATCTAGAGAGCTGTAAACGAATATTCAGCATGCTGAGAAGCACACGACCAAGCTATCTTAGTGGAGATTATGACCTACAATTGTTAGAGCGTTATTGGAATGCCTCAATTGTCACAAATGGCCTGAATAAGATCTTCTCGAACTGATCATTGATGTCATCCATATATAAAGATAGAGAAGGCATCCGCACCTCCAACCGCTGCCCAACGCAGCCCTTCACCGCTGCCCAACGCAGCCCTTCAACCGTTGCCCAAAGCAGCACCAACCGTTGCCCAACACAGCTCTTCAACCGCTGCCCAACACAGCTCTTCACCGCTGTCCGCTGCAGCTCTTTCCAATCACCGCCAGAACGCAAGTCAAGGTTCCGACATATTCAAACACGATCTATACGGTTACGAGAAAACCGCTATTCACCCACGATCTGGGGAGGTGGTTTGAGTGGGTTGTTACACCCGATTAATGGGGCAACTAAACCCCCATTTAGGCGTGGATTATGGGGGCAGTTACACCCCTAATCCTCCTATAAATATTAACAAACTCAACAGAGTTCGGGGGGGATTTTTGGAGAGAGACTTGGGGAAATCAAATCGGAGAGAATCTGAGAGAAATAGAGAGTTGGAGGATCAACTCTTTATACAGTCTGGGGAATCATCATCAACTGAGGAATCCAGACATTCAATATTTGGCTTATTAACCGAATTATTTGTTCAAACAACTCTCTTCTTTTAGAGTTTGTTACTCATTCTGAGCTACAATAGTCATCAAGAGTTATTAACCAGACAGGTCAGTTGTTCCAGTGAATTGAGATTTTCGGATCGTCAACGACGAGCAAGTTCGACGCGAGCAATCGAAGGAAGCACTCCATCGCCACCGTGAAGAACCCAGTCTTAAACAAAGGGGAAAATCAAATTCATTCTCTTCTCTTTTGTATTCAGGAATTTAAATTGTAATTCGAGAGTTGAGAGAGTTGTAAACATTCTTTTTCTAAGCAGTTAGAGAGAATAAATCAAATACAATTCTTTTACTATTTCTCTTTGTTACAAATTTTCCAACGAACACTTATATTACGTACTTGCTGCTTATCGAGCCTTCACTGCGATGATCTTCACTCAGTGGCAAGCTCGTATTAAAGTTTTCGTTCTGACTGTGCCAAAAAGAACCTATGCTCTACCATGCGCTCTATCATGTCCTCTCATGGGACTATCTTTTAACAGTCATGTCCTTATACTCATGAGCAAAATGGTATTGTTGAACGGAAACATCGTCATATTCTCGATACCGCTCGATCCATACTCATTTTTTACTCTGTTCTTCGTCGTTTCTGGGCTGAGGCCATTCACACTGCTACTCATGCCATTAATATTACTCCATCTAGATCTCTTTCCGGTGCTACTCCTCATAGTCATGTTATACTCATCCTCCCTGTTATGATCTAGTCTGCATTTTTGGTTGTCGATGTTTCGTTCTTTTGTCATCTCAAGAACGTGATAAATTGTCTCCCAGAGCTGTTCTCAATGTCTATTTAGGAATTAGTTCAGAAATACGAGGTTATCGTTGTTATGATCCCGCATCTCGTCGAGTTCATATATCTTGACACGTACAATTCGAAGAGGATTCTCCATTTTATTCTGCTTCCGATGATTTTAATTTCCTCCACACTACTGATCGTGCTTCTCCGCTGGCTGCATCACCCACTTTCTTACCTTAGTTCTCCATTCGAAATCTCCCTGAAATATCTCCATCTCCTTCTGTTGACTCCCCCTCACCAGAGCCTTCTCTTTCACCATCTGATCCCTATCTTGCAGACACGACACCCACTCCAGAAAACACTATTGACCTCCATGCACCTGTGCTAGCATCTTCCCCGCCTAAGGTTCCTCTTGCTCTTCGTTGAGACAAACGCCCACATGTCATGCATGCACGGTATGCTTCTGTTACTTCCTATTCATCTATCTTTCATAATTTTCTTACCGTCATTCATACTACATTGAGCCAAAGTTCTTTCAAGAGGCCGTTCAATTTCCAGAGTGGCGATAAGCTATGGCTGAGGAATTCAGGCCTTTCAGCAAACACATACCTGGGATGTTATTCCCTGTCCTCCTGGCATCTCTTTAGTTGGTAGTAAATGGATTTATAAGGTCATGTATCGTCCTGATGGCACCATTGAACGTCAAAAAGCTCATTTAGTGGCTCAAGATTTTACTCAGCAACAAGGTATTGATTATGAGGAGACATTTACTCCTGTTGCTCAGATGCTCACTGTTCGTACTCTTCTTGCGGTCGATGCTGCTCAACGTTAGCCGTTATATCAGATAGATATCAAAAATACTTTTCTCCGCAGCTCTTTATCTAAGATAGTATATATGCAACCACCTCCAGAGTTCAATATTCCTCCGAGACATATATGTCTCCTTCGCTATGCTGTTTATGGTCTCAAGCATGCACCCCGAGCTTGGTTTGAGTGTTTTCACAATGTCGTGCTCAAGGCGGGCTTTATGGAAAGTCGTCAAGATGCTTCTCTGTTTGTTTGTACTACATCGCATGACAGAGTTTTATTAATCATCTATATAGATGATATGATCATTACAGGTGATGATGTGGCTGATATATAATACACAAAATCTCAGTTGCAACAACAGTTCCACATGAAGGATCTTGGATCTCTTCAGTATTTTCTTGATCTAGAAATTTCTCAAGACCCGCAGGGTGTATTACTATCTCAACAAAAGTATCTCTCGGATATTCTAGATCGAGCTGAGCTAACTGATGATGCAACTGTCGACACTCCACTCCAACAGAATGTCAAACTTTGCTCTACTGATGGTGAGCCTCTATCTGATCCTACCCAATGTCGACATCTTGTTGGCCAGTTGGTCTATTTGTGCATCTCTCGACTAGATATCTCTTATGCTGTTAGCAATGTCAGTCAATTTGTTAGTGCCCCACGTTCTGTACACTATGCTACCTTATTACGGATTCTTCGGTATCTCCGTGGTACTAGCACTTGTTCTCTTCTGTTTCTTGCTACATCCAAGTTAGAGCTTTGTGTATATTCTGATGCTGATTGGGCCGGTGATCCCACTACCAGGAAGTCTATCATAGGTTATTATATATTTCTTGGTGATTCCCTAATTTCCTAGCGGAGTAAGAAACAAGATGTTGTTGATCTTTCCAGCATCGAGGCAGAGTATCGTGCAATGTCCACAACAGCTAAAGAGATTATTCATCTTCGTCGCCTTCTCATTGATTTCGGTATTTCTATTTCGACTCCTACTCCTCTATACTGTGATAATAAAAGTGCCATCCAGATTGCTAATAATCCAGTATTTCATGAGAGAACCAAACACATTGAGATCGACGCTCGTTTTGTCCGTCAACAAGTTATCAAGGATAAGACAATTCTACTTCCTCATGTGTCATCCGCCGACGAGCTTGCAGATTTCTTCACAAAGGTCTTACTTGTTCATCGGTTCTAGTTTCTTGTACGCCAACTCATTTTGTTTGATCCAACATGAGCTTGAGGGGAACTGTTGATAATAGTGTTAGTAGTGGATTTTTAGTCCCACATTGGTTGTGAGAACACCCCTCACCCCCCCCCCCCCCCTCTATTTGTATAAATATAAGTGCACACTCAATATTCAACTCAAAAGGGAAATTTACGCAAGACCCTCTCTCTTTTACTTTAACAAGTATTACTCAAAAAATCTCACTCCTGAAGTCTTTGACAAAGATAGCTAGATCTAATTAGGCAACTTAAATAGGAGTTGAACGCTCAGGATTTTCGATTGAATTGGTTCCTAGTCTATATTTAAGTCACCGTTTTTTTAATCTCTCCAATGTGGAACTATATACGCATACATAAATTTCCAACTACTACATCATCATCCATCATTTCTATCATGTTTTGTCCTCCTTTTAGAGTAAAAAAGTTAAAAATATTCATAATGTTTCATAAGAAGAGATCATAACCAATTAGCTTAATACTGAATCTTCCAGCTGGCTTCTTAAGCTCGCATCTCATGAAGCTTCAACTAAACTCTAATAATGATCATCCATACATTCACGAGCATGAATTTACAAATGTTGAACAGTGTCAATCATGGACCAGATTCATGCACCAGACAGTAAACCCTACCAATCTGAGAATAAAAAACTGAGTTCTCCCTGTCCACTATCATTTTAGACTGAACGAAGTCTTCTTGCAACCAAAAACAATCTACGTGACCATGATCGGGTGTCGCATATTCTCCACAGTTCCAACTTGTCTTTTGGAATTTTTGCATAGTCCAAGCTTATAAGTCTTGCCTTACAAGCAAATGAGTTACTAAATTTGAAGCTTGGACTAGTATTTGCGAGTACAGAGAGTTCTCGTAGAAAAGTCTACGTCTTCTAGCAATTTGGCACAAGGTGCTGATTGAATGGATTTGGATTGAATGGATTTGGATGGGATATGTCATAACTTCAAATGATTTCAGCAGTTTCAACTTTCAATGACAAGGATCAACATCAAGTGTCAAATGCAACCTGATTGTTGTTATGGAATTTCTAATTATGTTTGATTATGACTTCAACGGAGGATCAACATCAAGTAAATGTACATATACAACTTCAACGGAGGAATCATCTTTGTCTAAAGACTAAAAGAGTATTCTAGTCTCTAAAATTAGTGATATTATGAGCTAGTGACATCCAAACTTATTAGTTGTCTCGAGCGTTATGTGCTTAATAACTTTCAATCTATTAATTAAGTTGAAATTTAGCTATATTAAGAGTAAATAGCACGGAGTTTAAAAGTTAATGGACTCTTGAAAGAGAGATTGAGAACCACCCAAAAGCTCTTCTTTCTATTTAAGTTCATTATTATTATTATTATTATTATTATTGACTTTTCTAAAGTAGAACTACACTCGGTCATGACATATTTGACATTGCGATAATCTTTACATCAAAGAAAATTCTAAGAAATGAAAGCTTACTCTAAAAAGGAGCTAAAAATAGATTTGCGCAGATCATTTTCAGAAAAGCAATTATGAGCTTTTAAAAGATAGGCATGCTGGGGCGGTTAGTTAGTTAGGTGCATGATAGCAGGCGATTTTCTCTGCTATTCTGCGCCCCCGCCGTGGTGAGTAATGGCAAAAAAGAGAAGAAATCATGGGAAAAAAATTCTTAATCTTGGTTTTAGTTCTTCAAATTTGAGTTCTGTGATTCATTCTGATCATTCTGATTCTGGATCGGCTGAAGAAGATGAAGTTTCCTTGATTCCGATGGGGTCAACGGGTCCAAAGGGAAAAAAGAAAAAGAGGTTGATGGCGGATATCTTGAAGAATTCATTCTCTGGATCTAGTAGGAATCTGATCTCTTCTCAAGAGATTGATCGTCAGACTTATGATGTTTCTTGCTCTCAATCTGGAGCTGGTATGGATCAGGTCGCTCCTCAGGTGATTGCTCGTCAGGTTGCAGGGGCTTCTAGTTCTCAATCTGGTAAGAAATCTTGGGCTGACGAGATTGAAGGTGTTGTTGAACCATCGGCTGTTCCAGTTGAGGTAAATTTCTCTGTTCTTGATTCTGTTCCTGCTCCTTTGAGTTCAATGGATCCTGTTTCAATGGTTCCTGTTGAAGAGATTAAAGATGCTAGTAAGGATTTTCTTGATTCTGTTTCATTGGATCCTGTTGAAGAGATTAAAGATGCTAGTAATCCTTCTTCTCACATAGATCAAAATCCTGTCAAGAAATCCTGGGCTGGTCTTTTTGCTGACAACAGGAAATCTGGCTGTGGTATGAGCTTGAATTTTGCGGCATCTGAGAATAAAGATTATGTGAATTTTAATGAGGATGAATGGAATGAAGGTAATTCTATCTGGCAATTTTCTTTTATTGGGCAGGTTATAGGCTTAAATGTCAAGTTTAAGGCCATGGAAAACTTTGTTCAAAAAGTTTGGGTACACTGGTCTATGCCTGAAGTCTGCTTGCTTAAGCCAGGCTTATTTCTGTTTAAATTCAAAAATAGGGAGGAAATGGAGAATATCCTTGCTAATGGACCTTGGTTTTTTGGTTCTAGACCCTTATTGTTAAAAATCTGGACAAATGATGATGATATGTTCAAGATAAAGGAAAATATATATCCTGTCTGGATACAGTTACCTGGATTAAGGCTAAATTTGTGGACTCCTAATGCTATGAGTAAAATTGCTAGCCAAATTGGTAGACCTACTGCTACTGATAAGCTTACTGCCAATAAGCAAAGATTGGCTTACGCTAGGGTCTTGGTTGAAGTTAAGATGCCAAATCCTCTTCCTGATTTGATACCTATTCATGGTCCAAATGGTAAAATTGTAAATCAACGAGTGCTTTATGAGCTAAAGCCTAAGTGGTGTGATAATTGCAAGCTTGTTGGGCATGATACATCTTACTGTAAAAGAGTTCCCAGGACACAAAAGTGGGTTCTGAAAAAAGTGCTTCAAACTGACTCTGCTAGTATTCCTGATACTGGCATTCAAGTAAAGTCAGCTGTTGATGTAGATAAATCTCATGTGGATTTTTCCAAGGTATCTACCAGTTATGAGGGGAGTGACCAAGTGGGTTTAAGCCAAGTAAATCAGGTTTATGGCAATAATATGAAAACAGTGAATCATGTGCATGTTGTGCATGTTCAGGAACATTTAGCAGGTGGTGAAGGGAGCAAAATTTTTCAATCTACCAGTAAGACCTGCACACAACATGTACAAATATCAGGTAAAGATATAAAGAGCAAGTATTTTCAGGACTTTGGGTCTGGGGAATCATCTGGTGCTACTAGGCCATATGCCAGCAAAGCCTGCACACAAAAAGAGCATATAGTGAGCAAATCATCTCAAGTTGGCAAACTCAGGGATTTTACAACTAAAGGTGATTCATCTCAGGGTATGAAGAATATTCTTGCTCTTGGAAATTCATTTGCTCATCTCAATGGCTGGGATATAGACCCCTCTTCAGTGGATAGAGGGGGTGCAAAGTCTATATGAATCTCTCTTTTTGGAATATTAGAGGGCTGAATAAGTCCTCTAAACAACATTTAGCAAAGCTTCATATTATGAAACATCATCTCTCCTTTTTGGCTCTCATTGAAACAAAAATAAAATTGGATAAGCTTCCTATCTCAGCTAAGAAAATTGCTGGTAATAACTGGAAATGGCTCTCTAATGCTAATTTTACAGGAAGAGCTAGGATTTTGATCTTATGGGATCCCAATATCCTGGAAGTAAATGTTGTCAGCTTATCTACTCAGCATATTTCCTGCAAAGTTAAGTCTTTAGATGGCAGGTTTGATTGCTTAATTTCTTCTATATATGGCCATAATCAACTAGAGGACAGGAAAAATCTTTGGCTAGATCTTACTCAAATTCATCAAAATACTGGTAATATACCTTGGATTCTTTGTGGTGATTTTAACTCCATAATTGACAGTGAAGAGAAGTTAGGAGGTGCTGTGGTTTCAGAGGCTGAAATAGTTGATTTCAAGGACTTTATAGACAGATGTCATTTATCCCATATGAAAACTGAGGGATGTTTCTTCACATGGAACAACAAACAAGAGACAAACTCTAGAGTTTGGAGTAGGCTTGATAGAGCCTTGATTAATGACTCATGGTTAAATCAATATAGTTCAAGTCATGCTGAATTCCTTCTTCCAAATTGTTTTGATCATTCCCCAGCTTTGGTTTCAATTTATGATAACTGTGACCAAGGGAAAAAAAACCTTTCAAGTTTTATAAGATGTGGACAATGCATGAAAGATACATGCACACAGTCTCTTCTGTTTGGAAAAATTCTTTTACAGGATGCAAAATGTATTCTGTAGTAAACAAATTGAAGTTGCTGAGGATTGCTCTGAAGGATTTTAACAAGAGAAACTTTCACAACATCAGTGAACAAGTGATTAGAGCAAGAATGAATCTGGAAACTGTTCAAAGCAATCTTCAAAGAGATCCTCTAAATGCAGATTTGATTAATCAAGAAAAAAATCTGTATAGCTACTTTTAATAAATTGCTGGAATGTAAGATGTCTTTTTATCATCAAAAAGCTAGGATTCAATGGAATGTGAAAGGGGATAGATGTACAAGCTTCTTCCACTCAACTATTAAAGCAAAAAGGCACCACAATAGAGTCATGGTGCTGTATAACAGTGCAGGAGACATGATCACTGATGGAAATGAGATAATCAATGAGTTGATTTCTTTCTATAAATCTCTCTTGGGCTCAACTTCTCTCACTTCAAATCCAGATATTAATGTTTTGGGATATGGACCATGTTTAAATAGTACTCAAGCTGACACTCTAACTATTCCAGTTTCCAGGGATGAAATCAGGAGTGCAGTTCACTCTATGGCTGACAACAAAGCTCCTGGACCTGATGGATATAGCATGTCATTCTACAAATCAGCATGGAGTGTGATTGGTGATGATATTTCTCTGGCAGTTGAAGAATTTTTCAATACAGGTAAACTTTTAGGAGCAATTAATGCCACGGCTACCACTTTGATTCCAAAAGTGTCATGCCCTAAAACACCTTCTGACTTTAGGCCTATTGCATGCTGCAATTGCATCTATAAGATCATTTCTAAAATCATTGCTAACAGAATCAAGTCTGTTATGGGATTTTTGATCAATGAGGCACAAAGTGCCTTTGTGAAAGGGAGGAAAATTTCTAACAATATCCTTCTTGCTCATGAGTTAGTGAAAAATTACAATAGGAAACATATTTCTCCCAGGGTTATGATGAGCATTGACATCAAAAAGGCCTTTGATACTATTAATTAGGGTTTTCTTAAGGAAATGTTAAAAGGCCTTGGTTTTCCTGTCAAGATGATTAATTGGATCATGGCTTGTATATCTTCTCCCAAATACTCAATTTCTCTTAATGGCTCACTCCATGGATACTTTAAGGGGGAAAGAGGTCTAAGGTAAGGTGATCCCCTTTCACCTTATTTGTTCGTCTTGGGGATGGAATATTTATCTAGAAATTTGGCAAGGCTAAAGGATGATAGAGCTTTTAAATTCCATCCTAGGTGTGGTGAGCTTAAGATCACCCACCTAATCTTTGCGGATGATCTTCTACTCTTTTCAAAAGGTGATATATATTCAGTGGGCAAGATCTTCAATTGTTTCAGGGAATTCAGTTCAGTTTCAGGTTTGGAAGCAACCTTAGACAAATGCAAAATCTTCTATGGAGGAGTTGATGAAAGTTTTTAAAACACTGTTAATAACTTACTGAATTTCTCTGTGGGTACATTGCCTATAAAATATCTAGGTGTTCGTATGATATGCAAGAGATTATCTTTCATGGATTGCTCCCCTCTCCTAAATAAAATCTCTGGACAATTTCAGTCCTGTATGAAAAATAGGGGGCTATCTTATGCAGGTAGACTGCAAATTATCAAGAGTGTTTTGCTTGGTATTCAAATCTATTGGTCATCTAATTATCTTTAGCCAGTGAAAGTGCTCAGGAAAATTGATGAGATGAGCAGGAAGTTCTTGTGGGGTAGTTCTGAGCAGTCTACTAAAATTCCTCTCATTTCGTGGGGAAAAACTTGTTTGAGCAGGAGATATGGTGGCCTGGGCATTTATTCAGCAAGTAACTGGAATTTTGCTTCTATATTGAAAATCCTTTGGCATTTACATGTCAATAAGGAGAGTTTGTGGATTAAATGGATCCATAGTACATACTTAAAGCAAAATGATATCTGGTCTGTTCAAGCAAAATCTGGAAATTCTTGGTTATGGAAACAGATTTTGAAGATTAGAGATAAAGCTTTGAGGTTATATAATGGTGTTGATAATTTGAAGGCTCTCATTCAATCCTGCTGCAGGAACTCAAATATTAAAATTTTAGCTCTATATACTGCTCTATCTCCTGCTTCAGGTTCAGTCCCTTGGTATAATACAATCTGCGATGCTGCAAACATTCCCAGACATTCCTTCATCAGCTGGTTAGCAATGCAAAATTATCTCCTTACTCAAGATAGGATTAACAATTGGGGGATTGTGAATAGCAATACTTGCTCCTTTATGCTCTGTTTCCAGCCATGAAACTAGGGATCATCTCTTTTTTGATTGCCCATTTTCGAAGAATGTTTTGATTATGGTGATGGAATGGTTGCAATTTAAGTGGAAGTCATGCAATTGGTCTCAAATTTATTCCTGGTAGTGCTTCAGGTTAAGGGGAAGGGGATTCAAACAAAAAATTAAAAGAATGGCTTTTACCTCGTCAATTTACAGTATATGGATTGAACGGAATGCCAGAATTTTCAAGCTGATATATAAGTCCTCTGATCAAGTGTTCAAGGAGATAAAGTTTAGCATTTTATCAAATGTTCTCAACAGCAATTTTTCAGATTCTTGCAGAGCTTGGATATGTTCTCTGTAACTTGTTGAGTTTGTGAGCTCTTTGACATAGAGCTTTCTCTTGTATTCTCAGGTTCTGAGCATTTTGCTGTGCTGTATTTCAAAATTTAGAAAATGAATAAATTTTTTCATTTACCAAAAAAAAAGATAGGCATGCTTCTGGTCACAAGTGTCTTTTTTTCCACTGTAAGCTTAACGCATGTTAGTAAGAGGAATTTGCATGTCTAGTACAAAGGACAAATTTTCAAAAGCAACCTATTTGTGAATTTAATCCCAAAAAACGACCTCATTCAAATAATATTGCAAAAACTACCCTGGTTTCAGCCTCAGCGCTGAAACCAGGTCGGTTTTTAAAAAAATTTTCCGAAACTTCACGAGCGTTCAACTCCCGTGAAGTTTAGTAGATTTGCTAAACTTCATGGGAGTTCAACTTCCGTGAAGTTTCATGGTTCAAATTTTTTTTTTGAACTATGAAACCTTCATGGGAGTTGAACTCCCGTGAAGTTTAGCAAATCTACTAAACTTCACGGGAGTTGAACTCCCATGAAGTTTTGGAAATTTTTTTTTAAAAAATGATCTGGTTTCAGCGCTAAGGCTGAAACTAGGTCGGTTTTTACAATATTGTTTGAATGAGGTCGTTTTTTTGGAATAAAAGTGTAAATAGGTCGGTTTTGAAAATTTGTCCCTAGTACAAATGACGATGTGTGTAAGACCCCGTTGATTTTGACAACTTATAAGTGTGAATATGAGTGAATAAATATATTTAATATATATATATTAAATATCTTTGTTGCATGGTCATGCATGGAAAAATGATAATTGAGCTTATGAGGATGTGTATATGCCTCAGGTATGAGGATGAGTTGCAAGTTTGCAAATCATGTGCAAAAGGAATCGAAGTATGCAGATTTTTGTCCATGAGTCGACTCATAGCATGTCATGAGTCGACTGATCAGGTTGAGTCGACTTACGCCTGTCATAAGTCGACTCATGATATCATGTCCTGTTCCCATTTTTCTTCTGCTGAGTCGACTCATAAAAATTATGAGTCGACCCATGACCATGAGTCGACCCATGATAAGGCATGAGTCGACTCATCGGGGTTTTTTCTGGCTTCTTTCATTTTGGGTTTGTGGGTTTCGGGTCGGGTTTAGTTGGCTCCTATATATTGTTTTACACCCGAAAAACACCCATTCCTCTCAGATCTCCCCAGAAACCCTAGCCCCTCTTCCTCTCTCTCAAACCCTAGGTGCTCTTGGAGATTTTGGGGCGTTTCAAGGGGGATTTCAGCAGCTTCTTGTGGATTGCAGCGAGGGGGATCGTTATTCTTCGCATTTGAGGCGAGTAACATCTCGCCAAACCTCTCTCCCATGTTTTTATTAGTTTATAATAGTTTTTCATGAGTTTTATTGAGCCCAAGACTTATTTTCAAGTATAAAACAATGTTCTTGTTAGGGTGAATGCTAGAAATCATGTATTTCAGATTTTAAATCATCCCAATAACGTTTTTGAAGAAAACCCAGATCTGGAAATATTTTTAAGGAATAAAAATATGAGTTTTTTTATTTTGTTTAAATGCCCTCTTTCATGTTTAGGGGTTAAATGTTAGATTTAACATGCAAGTATTCGTTTCTCATGCTATGTATGAACTTTTCACTGCCTCATGGTTTAACAATGATAGTTAGGGAGTTATAGATTAGTATAATGGAAGTATGGATCGAGACGAACGAATTCAACTTATGTTATATGCAGATTTCAGCCCGTGAGTCGACTCACGACTCATCATGAGTCGACTCATCAGGTTGAGTCGACTCATGACTGTCATGAGTCGACTCACGAAGTGTTGTGGTGTTTCCTTTTTGCTTCTGTTGAGTCGACTCGTCAGTATACGAGTCGACCCACAAGTCATGAGTCGACTCATAACTAAGCATGAGTCGACTCACGAAGTCGTTCCCCGTTGCCTTTTTCCTTCTGCTGAGTCGACTCATAAATGAGCATGAGTCGACTCATCTGAGTTTTTCCTGTTCCCTTTTGTTTTCTGTTTGATCACTTGCTGTATACGAACACATAGTTTGAACACATATGATATATATGTAAGATGACTTGATATGATACGAGTTTAGATATGTACGGCAAGGCTCGTACAAGAGTTGTATGGACACTCCACTACTAGTGGTACTTCATGGTTCATGTACAGTCCTCGTGTTGGACTATAAGCGACTAAAGTCCTCGTGTTGGACTATAAGCGACTAAAGTCCTCGTGTTGGACTATAAGCGATAAAGTCCTCGTGCTGGACTATAAGCGACTAAAGTCCCCGTGTTGGACATTGATTATATTTAGTCCATACGTTGGACATTGGTTATATTCAGTCCATGCGTTGGACATTGATTATATTTAGTCCATGCGTTGGACATTGATTATACTTAGTCCATGCGTTGGACATTGGTTAGATTTAGTCCATGCGTTGGACATCAGTTATATTCAGTCCATGTGTTGGACACTCGTTACTGGCAGTTCATGAGTTGGACGTTCACTTCATGCAGTCTATATTTTGGACACTTAATTGTTTTCGGACATAACACTCATGTGAGTTTGACGTGACACTTGCGGTAGCCTTGTCATGTTTTCACTTATCGGTAGAGATGGGTTTGTATTCGTTTCTTTTATTGTTTCTTGTATTAGATCTTGGGTTTAGTATTTAGGGATTTACAATTTGAGATACAAGGTATATACATGAGGGTTTCCTTGTTTGGATTATTTCGCTCGACGTACCTATGCTCGTGTTGTAATTTCCTAAGTACCAAAACCCATTTGCTATTAGAATAATGATTTTATACTATCATGTAATAACTGTATTTTCTGTATACAACGAGCCCTTTCCTTGGGGGTTGGTTGTGATGTTGCTCGCTAGCGCTTTGACGCTCGTTGTCCCTCCCCTTTCAGGTAACGAGTCAGAAGCCCGGAGAGTCGTAGGTTGATGGCGATGCACTTTAGCTTCAGCTGTCTTTTTAGTTATATTTTATTTTGTACTCCACTTGAGACATTCTTAGACTTAAGAGGTTTATGTTCTAGAGTTGTAAAGGCTGTGTGCCTTGTTTCCTGTATCAGATATTATGTACTTTGAGACATGTTGAGATCTCCAGATTTTTGTTATTCATTTTAGATTTTGACTATGTATTCCAGTTTACTTGGTTGAGGAGATGTGTTAATTCTATGTTCCATCATTTCATCAAGTACTCGTTGTAAAACCTTTTACTTGCTTTGTACCTACACCTATTGTTGATTCCTCTAGAGAGATAGTAATTGTGATGGTGAAACATGTTATTGCACGGTGTGGTGCATGACAGGTTTGATATTCTTGGTTTCACCTCGGACTGCAGCCTTGTGTGAACCCAGGGGCGTCACAATGTGACTCTTTCAACCAAATACTTAATGCAGAGTTGGATAAATTTTCAAAAAATTTATCACAAAGTATTTATTTTTTCTATAGATGGTACTACAATTTATTTCGTTAATTAACCATCATCACTGAAATTTTTTGTAAGTTCGGATTTAAAGTCTATTGTTGGAGCTAAATCCATTTGATGTTAATTTACAAGGAACTAGTAGGTCATATGTGCATTACACGTGGCATGCTTGGTTTAAGAAATTATTAATAAATAATATATTATATATTATTAGTAGTAAAATAATGAAGGAGAGAAAATTTCTGAGGTGCGAAACTCTTTCCTTAAAAAATATTTGCCCCACTTTTCCAATTCAAAATTGCATCAGGTTAATGCAAATTTTCTTCCCAGGATACAATAGAAAATAAAAATTCCAGCAAGCACATCTAGAATTTCCCACCAACTCTTGTGAAACAAGTTTGTAGTATTGCAGATCTTTTTTAGAGAAAAGTTTTGAGAAAAATGTAAAGTAAAGATATCTGAATTCATAAATTATTTATAGGTTTGAAAAGGTGCATCCAACAATCATAACTTTTCAAAACACCCATTGGAGAATACAAACACTTTTCAATAGTCAATTGTCTATTCGTATTTTGATAAATTCAAAATTTTAAAATAATAATAAATAACAATGTACTCAAATTTATATATACTAAAAGTTAGAATATTTTAGCGGCAGCGGCAAGCGTGCTAAGTGCATCTAATAATCGCCTCAAAATCACGCTACCCGCACGCGAGTTTACAAGCCTATATTTTGATCCATTTATCAAATTCTAATAATCATTAAATACTTTTAAACATCTAAAAGAATGCTCAAATATCCGATGTGGGGACTATCTTGTTTTTACAAATAAAAACTAACAATCCTCCATTTTGTTTGGAAAAACAAAAATTAAAAAAAGAATTATTTATTTAAAAATAATCTGCAATATGTACAAAATGAGATAAGTATATATATGTAGAGGTATCTTCGATTTAAATCTTTACTTAATACAAACACTTCAAAGTTTTATCAAAGTCCTTAGTTGCCTTAGCATTAAACTAATTACTCTTTGTGATAGAACCGGAGAATGTCGTACATATACTAATCTCTTGTTTCAATGAGAATTAATATTTTAGCACTGTTATGGCCTTGTGCTTATTCCCTGTTCATAAACTTTTTAAAGAGTAAACCTTTAGCTCTTTTAAGAAGTAGCACCACTTCTAAGTTTAGATAGGTGAAACGTCTATAATGTGTTCTCCATTACTTAAAACACACAACAATAATATATTAGACTTTCATTAAGAGTACAACTCATCCTCTAATTCTGTAATGGACGATATTGACATGATCTTTTAGGGCTTAATGTGTCAATATCAATCAATCACTTTTAGAAACTTGTTATTACCCATTTAAACCTTTTAACTAGTTTAATTTTAGGTTACCATTCCTGGTGATTTTAAATATAAGGTCTTAGCCCCATTTCACTTAATGTCATCTTTACTACCTCTCTTGCTAGAGACTTTGTAAATGGATCAGCCAAGTTTTTATTTGTCTTAACGTAGATAATTGTTATGACACTATCTTGTATCAAGTGTCCAACATATTCATGTCTTAGACTTATGTGTCTAGACTTACCATTATATGTACTATTATAAGCCCTTGACAAAGTGGCGTAACTATTGATAGAAATAGGAGGCATTGGACTAGGCCATAACTTAATATCTAGTAGTAAGTTCCTAATCTATTCAACCTCTTTACCAGTTGCTGCTAAAGCAATGAATTCAGATTTCATGGTGGAGTGTGAGATACATATTTGTTTCTTGCGCGCCTAAGAAATTGCCCCTCCACCAAGTGTAAAAACCATTCCAGAAGTAGATTGGCTCTCATCAACACTGGGCATCCAACTTGCATTGGTGTATCCCTATAACACAACCGGATAATCATTATAGAACAAACAAAGATTTTTTATTTTCTTTAAATATCCAAAAATCCTAAAAATGCTTTTTCAATGTTTTACACTTGGATTACTAGTGTATCTACTTAATTTGCATACAACAAATGTAATATCAGGTCTAGTACAATGCATAGCATACATTAACGAACCAATTGCACTAGCATACTTAAGCCGTGCTACAACTCTACCAGAATTTGCAGTTAAGTTGACACTGGGATCAAATGGAGTGTTAACTTCTTTAAAACCAAGATGATTAAATTTATTCAATATTTTTTCAATATAGGCTTAAAGAAAGATCCCCACTATGTTTTCTAACTTTAATTCCTAAAATAGTATATGTTTCTCCTAAATCTTTCATTTTAAACATAGAAGATAGATACTCTTTTGTCTCATTTATGCCAATCATGTTAGTGTCAAATATTAACATGTCATCTACATATAAGCAAATAAGTACACATATTTATCAGTGAATTTAGAATAAATACACTTATCAGCACTATTATGTTTAAAACCATTAGCCAAATAACATAATCAAACTTTTTATGCCACTGTTTCGGTGCTTGTTTAAGACCATAAAGAGATTTATTTAGTTTATATATTTTTCCTTCATTTTCTGAAATAATGAAACCTTTCAGTTGTTCCATGTAAACGTCCTCATTTAAATCTTCATTTCAAATGTAGTCTTGACATCCATTTGATGCAAAAATAATTTATGTATAGATGTCAAAGCAATAAGAATTCTCATAGATGTTATGCGTGCAACTGGTGCATATGTATCAAAATAATCTATGCCTTCTTTTTGTCTAAACCTTTTGGATACTAATCTAGCCTTAAAAGCTTGAATAGAAGCATCCATATGATATTTGAAGCTTGAATAAAACATCCATATGATATTTTCTTCTAAAAACTCATTTTCATCCTATTGACTTTGATCCTTGAGGTAAGTCTACTAAAATCTAAGTATTATTACCCAATATAGAATCCATTTTATCATTGACAACTTCTTTCCAAAATGAAGCATATCTAGATGACATTGCTACTATAAAGGTTTTAGGATCATCATCTAGATTAAAACCTATATGATGTTTATTTAAAATATTATTGTTCATATCACCTTCAATAAGAAAAATAATTTGTTTAGGAGAAATAAAATTTAAAGGTAAAGATTTCTCTTTTCTTGCTCTAGTACTTTTTCTTGGTTTTGATATTTCTTTAGATGTACTAGTTTCCTTAACATAAAAAGCATAAAAATCAGAACTAGGAATATTACTAAAGTTAGGCAGAACAGGAACATTTTTAACATTCTCAGAATCTGTAAAAATTTTATTTTCAAAGAATTCAACATCTCTAGATTTAACAATGGTATTAGAAGATAAATTAAGTAGTCTATATGTTTTACTATTTTTAGCATATCCGACAAAAATACTTTTAATGGCTCTAGGTCCAAGTTTTGTTCTTTTAAGATCAGAAACTCTATAATAAGTCAAACACCCCCACACTTTAAAGATGACAGATTAGGTTTTCTACCTTTCCATAACTCATAAGGGCTTATGTTAGACTTTTTAGAGGGAATTTTATTATGTATATAACATGCTGTGTAAAGTACTCCACCCCATAAATTTAAATGTAACTTAGCATTATTAAGCATGCAATTTATCATTTCTTATAAAGTTCTATTTTTTTCTTTAGGCTAAACCATTATGTTAGGGAGTGTAAGGTGTCGTGCTTTAATGAATAATCCTATGTTCTTCACAAAAAATATTAAAATTATTAGAAAACACCACCACTTTCAAAATGTAATATTTTAATTTTCTTTTCAAGTTGATTTTCAATTTTAGTTTTATATTTTTAAAACATGTCGAAAGTTTCATCTTTTGTTCTTAAAAGATAAACATACATATATCTACTGCAATCATCAACAAAAGTAATGAAGTATCTTTTTCCTCCTCCAGCAACATACCATTTAATTCACATATATCATAATGTATTAAATCTAAAACTTTAGAATCTTTGCGAGAAACACTTAGAAAAGATTTATTTATTAATTTAGACTTAGCATATATTTCACATTTATCATATTCACCATTAAATTTAATCAAGTCTAATTTTTTTCATATTTTTCATATAGCGAAAATTTAAGTGTGCAAAGCGATCACGTCATAAATAAGAAGATTCAACAATATAAGCAGAAGACATAACTTTATTATTAATACTGAGTTGATACATTTCATCACAAGATTAGCCCTTTTCCACAAACATCTCGATCTTAGATAGCATTACATTGTTTGACTCAAAAACAACCCGAAACCCTTTCTTACAAAGAAGATCAACAGAAACTAAGTTCTTTCTAATTTAGAGTAAATACAGATCATTCATAAGAGTCAATTTTTTTCTATAAGTAAAATCTATTTTAATAGTTGTTGGGCTCTGAAGCCTCTTTTTGGGGTCCGAGGAAACATGAAGTCACCGAAAGAGAAGGTCACACAAACACAAAATTAATAGCACGAACATGAACAACGAATTTTACATAGTTCGACAAGTTGTCTACGTCCACGGGGCAAGAAGGGGATGTATTTTTACTAATAGAGAAGAGAGTACAAACAGAGATTATAAAATCACTCAAAATCTCTCAAACAAAGCTCTTAAATATCTCACACAAACTCCAAATAAATTGCTCAGAAAACTCTTTTTTCTGTGCACCAAAATAACCCCTTTTCAACCTTACTCAAACTCTAAAAACCGTAGTTGCTATTTATATCAAGCAGCAATCTTAAACCAATCAGGAAACCAAGCCCAGGAGCAAAAACATGATCCGGTCAACCGGCATGTTGTCGCGATCGACCGACCAGGAGGTTAAAAACTCAACATGGCAATGACAAGGTCTACGGTCGACCGACCTAGCCTCAAGGTTAACCAAATAGGGTTTGCAGTTGATCGGGAAAGCCTGGCGATTGACCGGTCAAATATTTAAAAATGCACCCTGTAGTGTGCACGTTTTTGGTCGATCGGACCAAGCCCGCGGTCGACCAGCCTGCACCAAAATGGTCGTTTGCTTCGTTTTTCCTGTTCTCTTTCGCCATTTTTTTCCCATTTCTACAAATCTCCACCTCGGTGAAGTTTTCTCAAAAACTAAGCTGATATTAATACCAACCAAACATCCCACTTGTTGCATCCAGTACAAAGTAGAATCAATCCACGACAACGGACTCAATCCACAATAAGTCGAGAACCCAAACGAGAACAAACTCTAAAAGTCGGTATCAACTCATTAAACTGGCTGCATAAAAATGTTTGCCTATGTATCCTCTTGCCCAAGAAATCAAGCCTCACGTAGTTTACCCAAATGGCCTCCAAAGGCCCTCAATTAATGAGAAGGATTTTCAACCCTTCACCAACTTCACGATCATCACCAACAAATCTGCAGCTGATAACACTCCTAATGGCCTCAAAATGAAATGATAAACTCTCTTCCAAACTTGCATCTCTCCACACCAAATCTATCTTAGGGCTTTACCCCTCAACCCTATACATAGAAGACATACAATTATCAAACACATCCACCTGAGGTGAACCAACAACCATAGCCAAATCTGAATTGTGTTCACCTACTACACTCGAATCATGATATTCAAACTAATCATCTGTATCCACACAATCATGATCTCTAATCTATGTCATCTCAGCTAGAATCATAAACGATACATAATAATTTGGAGAATGTGGAGTAATCTCCACCCAACGTGAAGTAGCATCACTCTCCACCTGCTATGATACATCTCTGATCTGACCAATACTCTACACCTGCTAAGAGTCAAACATGACATTACTGCTCAGAATAATCTTCATAGAAACAGAGTCCTATAACATGTAGCTAAGCACGCCTCTGAATTCCAAATATGTACTTGGATCAATTTTCACATCATCGATGTGACAATATGCTGGGAACCCAAATATCTAAAACAAACCAAAATCTGAAGCAGCTCTGACAGACCCAAATACTCTAATCACAATAGACGACAACCTATAAATAAGATGGCTCGAATATGTCAAAGCCTCAGTACCAAAACTCTTCTTCAAACTACTACTTGACACCAAACACTCATCCTTCTCCAGCAAGGAATGGCTCATCAAATTTTCCATCTCATCTCGTTGCCCCAATGTTTTCTTTCCAATGAAGTGTCGGCCTTCTTATTTTGATGATGATTTAACAAATAATTTACATCTAATATTATTTGTCTAGTGTTTATATTTTGTTATTCATTGTAGACAAACAATAAGTTGGAGGAAGGATGGAATCGAGCATTCACGATCATATCAAATAGAGGTTGGTGGAATAGTGGTTGAAGCCATGCAATTCAAGTTAAAAATTCAAGTTCAAGCTTCATCCGCGAGTGTACCAAGATAGAGCTTTGTTGAAGATCACAAGCTTAGGTATAAATAGTTTAGGTGTTATATTATGTGTGTTAAGTACTTTAAGCTCAATATCATATACACACATATTTTATTGGTTTCTATGTTTATATATATATAGTTATATATATATGTACACATTTTGGATTTTGGTTTATCCACAAACAAAGTTTTTACTAGCATATAAATAAATATTTATATTCATACATGTTTGTTTTTACGTGGATAAATTGGTTTGGTTTAATTTCATAGATATGAAACAAATATATATTCATATTCATACTCATATGTTTCACATTCTATTATTTTTGTGAAAATACTATATTCATTGTTTATAGACTTCATAATAATAGTTTACATATTTTTTTCAAGTCTATAAAATTATTTTGTAATATTTCAAAACATGCTTAATCTAAAATGTCAAAACTCATATGTTTACATTTTTATGTTTTGGACTATTTTGTAAAATGATGATATTTTTTATTTGGGAGGTCCTTTTTGAAAACCAGTTTTTGTAGCATGTGTATTATCATCTCTACAATCATTTTCCAAAGTTTTACATTTTTCTGAATTTATTTGATATTTTTAAACAGGGTTTTAAAATCAGAAAATCAACTTTCAAACTGTTCTGATCATGTATCAGTTTGCGGTCGACCGCACCTGAGTTTTTACATGCATAGTTAAACAGAAACTTTCGCAGTCGACCGTCACGGTCGACCGTCAGCTCGAATTTTCCCACGGTCGACCGCCAAAGTCGACCACCAAAGTCTCTGGAAAATTCTCAGCTTCGAAAGTTGCTCGCGGTCAACCGTGAGATTTTCACGGTCGACCGCCGTATACTCCAACGACTATTTTGTACAGAATCTGATTTTGGATTCTGTGGGGTTTTTGGTCTTTTGTTTCGGGTTTTTGGCTGAGGTTTTGGGAGGCTATATATACCCCTTTGATCTTAGTTCTTCAATAACCCAAGAGAATGTTTTAAAAGAGTTTAACAAGGGTTTAAACTTGTTTAGTGTTTGTTTATAAGAGTGTTTAAGAAGTTTTTAAGCAATTGAGAGTTTTGGGTTTGTGAAATTAATTTCACAAGAGCTTGAGGAGATCCTATTGGTGCTTGAGCATCCAACCATCCTCCTTCAATCTCTTGATCTATTGAGAAGTTTTCTAAGCTCTATTTTCTAGCTTTATATCTATTTGTTTGTTTATCATTTTATTAAAGCTAGTTTTGTATTGAGTTTAGATTTGATTTACCTCTTTGTTACACACACCCACATTGAGCTTATTGTATTTTCATATATAGTATAATTGGGTTGGTAAGAGTTGTAACAATTGAGAGTGAGCTTACATTGAGTCCTCATCTATTGTAGAGAACAAATCATTGGTTATATTGTCAGATTGTAAAGTTTTCGGTGAGCTAGAAAATCGAGTGTGAGGAGTGTAGACGTTGATTGGTGAACGTTGAAAACCGACATTGTGAGTGTTTGTGAACGTTGGTCGGTGAGCGTTGAAAACCGATATTGTGAGGTATAAACGTTATTCGAGTGAGCATAGAAAACCTGATTGTGATAGTGGATTTCTCGCTGGGAGTGGGGAGCGGAGACGTAGGACAGAAGGTCCAAACTCCGTGATTATTTGAGTGTGTTTGAGTTTGTCTTTGGCGCATTTGCTTATGCATTTATCTTATATCGCCAATTGCATTTACTTTTGTATATTTTGCCCTATCACATTTGTAGTTTGATTATGTCTCCTTTGTGTTAGTTTATATATCATTGCATATATTTCATCATATACCTCTTTGCTAGGATATATCTCTTTGTTCATATTGCATATTCTTGCTCATATCATATTGTATATCTATCTTGCAAGAATAATATTTGAATTAGTTTTAATTAGCATAAAATCGGATTAGATTAGCATAAGACCCTAATCTCCCCCCTCTAAGGTCCAACATGAAGCGTCTCAAACTACCTTGAGCTTGGTACAAATGCAGAAATTGATCCCTCTTGTACTTCCTACCAAAATTAAAACGAAGCACTCTATCTTTCTGTCTGTTTTGGTCTATATACACTTCTTCCACCAGTTGTTAACTACTAAGACTTCACTCAAATGGAGACTTGGTTGTGACCCAAATATGCCTAGAACAGTCATCAACAAAAAAAACCAAATATCTATTACCTCCCAATGATGCCTCCTTAGAAGGCCCCCAAACGGCCACATGAACATCATCTAGAAGGCACTTAGCTCAATTAATAGAGATGTCATACTTCACCTCGGTCTTCTTACTCACATCACTATGCTCACAAGACTTCAAATTATAGGTCAAAGCACCTCTCACCAATCCTTACAAATCCGAAGCTTGCAAGGAACTAACACTAGAATGTCCCAGCGTCAAACGCCATAGTCTAGCCAAATCAATAGAAGTCACCAGCACTCCACCTATCACTGTACTTTCAATCAAGTAGTACAAGTTATTCTTCCTGATGCCCTTCATCACAATCATGACCCCTTTGTGACCTTCAGAATTGCATTATCTAAGATCACCTTATAGTCTGTTGTCTCTAAAGTTTCAAGTAAAATGATGTTCAGTCAACTGCAAAACGAATCTCACTTCCTTCAGCTCCCTTATCACCCTGTCACACATCCTGATCCGAACTGTTCCAATACCACCGATAGGACATACATGATCATTACTCATGCGTATAACATCCCCTCTTTCTAACTCCTTAAAGCTGAAGAATCAATCCCTTCTAGAGCAAATGTGGTATATAGCACCCGAATCCAACATCCACTCCGTAGAGTCAGCATAACAAACTAATGGTAGTGTTGGGCGTGAGTATCCCGAAGAATCTGAATCTGAATTATCGTCACTAATTTTGGCAACATTCACCTCTGAAGCTTGTACGACTTTTCCCTTATTCTTCCTCGCTTTATCCTTCAACTTTGGGCATTCGAACTTCCAATGTCCATCTTCTTTGCAAAAAACATATTGATTTCTACTAACTGAAGGATATGTTCTTCTAGACTGCGACCTCTTATTTCAGTTTGGACTTTTCCCTCTTGCGGTCAATGACTCTGCTATTGTATCATTTGAAGACTCCTTGTCCTTATTTCTTAGCTAATAATTCACAAGAGCAACGGTAACCTCACTATACGAAAGAGATGCATTTCCATAATTAGGGTAAGAACGAATGTCTCATATTCCTCATTAGGCAAGGAACTCAACAATAACAATGTCTTGTCCTCATCCTCAATCATGACATCCACATTCGTCAAATTCGTAAGAAGCTTCGTGTAGTTGTTCATATGATCACTAATCAAGATTTTCTTCTTCAACTGGAAACGGTAAAGTCTCCTCTTCAAATACAAGCGGTTCTCAAGACTCTTCGTTAAATACTTGCCTTCAAGAAACTCCCAAATCTTCTTTGCAAAAGTCTCATTGATCACATTATATTTTAGATCCTGCGTTAAACAAGACCTAATCAAGCCACATGTCGTATGATTCATCTTCTTCCAAACCTTTTCTTCAATGTCGTCTGGCTTGCCGTCCAACTCCAAAGCGTCTTCCAAATTTTGTGCTTTCAGTACATCCAAAACTTCGCATCTCTATAAGATAAAGTTGTTCGTGCTATTAAACTTCGCCACATCCATCTTCATAGAATAGATATTCAAACTTTGAATGGTCTTCATGCCAGAAGTACCACTCTCAATACTTTCTTTCTCAGTCATCTTCCTCAAAACACCAACAAACCAAAATGAAAAAAACTAAAAAATAGATCTAAACAGTGAGAAAGGTAGATTTTTACCTCCAATTGAAATCCTAACAAGAGCCTCTAAAAGATCTCACCGTCACATAACGAAAGACAAGATCTACAATAGTAAAAATCCCACCTTTGTCTCCAATTGACACCCTAGACGAGCTCCAAAGTGATCTACTCCTCCACCTAACCTAAGCGTAGCCTGAAGCTCTGAAACCACTTGTTGGGTTCTGAAGCCTCTTTTTGGGGTCCGAGGAAACATGAAGTTGCTAAGAGAGAAGGTTACTCAAACACAAAATTAACAGAACAAACACAAACAACAAATTTTATGTGGTTCGGTAAGTTGCCTACGTCCACGGGGCAAGAAGGGGATGAGTTTTTACTAATAGAGAAGAGAGTACAAATAGAGATTACAAAATCACTCAAAATCTCTCAAACAAAACTCTCAAATATCTCACACAAACCCCAAACAAATTGCTCAGAAAACTCTCTTTTCTGTGCACCAAAATAACCCCTTTTCAACCTTACTCAAACCCTAAAAAAACATGGTTGCTATTTATATCAAACAACAATACCAAACCAATCAGGAAACTGAGCCCAGGCCTAAAACCACGATCCAATCGACCGACATGTTGTCACAGTCGACCGGCCAGAAGGCTGAAAACTTAGTCTGGCAATTACAGGGTCTATGGTCGACCGGCCTAGCCTCGCGGTCAACCGGACAGGGTTTGTGGTTGACCGGGCATAGCCTCGCGGTTAACCAACCTGAGATCCAAAAAATGCATCCTATAGTGTGCACGTTTCTGGTCGACCGAACCAAGCCTGCGGTCGACCGGCCTCCACCCAAATGTTCGTCTGCTTCATTTTCTTGTTCTCTTTTGCCGATTTCGGCGTTTCTACAACACTCCCCTTTCCAACAACTTTTTTCACAAGCATTGTTCCCCATTTGCACTTCTGTAATTTCTGGAGCTTCTTCAAATCATTTGAACATGAATTTGTCTAGACAAATGTGGATTGTAGTACCAGAATCAAGCACCATCTAGACTTAACAAAAGTCATATTGATTTCAAAAATCATAGCGATCAGATTATCTTCTATCATACTCGCACAAGCCTTTGATTTTGTATTATTTTTTTTTTTGTGATGACATTCTTTAGCAAAATGTCCATGCTTACAGCAAATAAAACAGGACCCCTTTTTCTTCTAAAATTTCTTTTTTAAAAGTGTTGTCCACTTTTCTTTACTTGTAGGTTCCCATTTTTCACAGAAGATTCGTTCTTTTCCACTATATGAACCTTAGAATCACTTTGGACAGTATTTTTCAAATCATGTAAGCATGACTCCTCTTCAATTCAAAGAGTTTTTGAAGCTGTTCCAAAGAGATATCCTTAGTTTTTTACATTAGTTTCTTCGAGTAATCTTTCCAAGATGCGAGTAGTTTTGCATTAATTGCAGCAACTTAACAAGATTCTGGAAGAACCATTTTGAGAACATGGATCTTATTAACTAGAACCTCCAATTCATGAACTTGCTCTAGGACAGATTTGTCATCCACCATTTTATATTCTAAATATTTTAGAATTTAATACTTGTTTGTACATTCCTCGTCGACTTTGTATTTAAATTCTAGTGCATTCCAAATTTCTCTTGCCGACTCCATCCTGGTGAAAAGATCATACAACCGGTCTAAAAGTGTGTTCAAAATATGACTGTGACAGAGCACTTCATCTTCCTCTCATTTCGCCTTTTGCTTCTTGATTTCTTCTATTTCCTCCTCAGTAGGTTGTTTCCCTTATGCACTTGGTTTTGGATCTTCTATAGGTTGTAGGTTAGGGTTGAGGATGTAGGACATCTTCAATGCTGTAAGAAGAAAAATCATATTGTCTTGCCAACGAGAGAAATTATTCCTATCGAATCGGTCCAGTTGGACCATGTCTTTATTCATCATCTTGATTGATTCTGACTCCATTGTAGCAGATATATTTCTTTAATATTGTTAGTAAAATAATGAAGGAGAGAGAATTTTTGAGGCGTGAAACACTTTCATTAAAGAAAATATTTAACCCACTTTTCCAATTCAAAGTTTCTTCAGGTTAATGCAAATTTTCTTCCCAGGATACAGCAGAAAATAAAAATTCCATCAAGTAAATCTAATTTTTTTTACCAACTCTTTGTGAAACAAGTTCGTAGTATTACAGATCTTTTTTAGAGAAAAATTTTGAGAAAGAAGTAAAGTAAAGATATCTGAATTCATAAACTATTTATAGATTTGAAAAAGTGCTTCCAATAGTCATAACTTTTCAAAATACCCCTTGGGGAAAACAGATACTTTTTAACGGTCACGTGTCTCTTCATATTTTGATAAATTACATATTTTAAATAATAATAAAAAATAATGTACTCAAAATATATTTAAAAGCCCAATATCATTAAATTCTTTTAAACCTCTAAAAGAATGCTCAAATATCCAATGTGAGACTATCTTATTTTTACAAACAAATACTAACAATTGATTCTTAAATATGTACTTATGATATACTATTTACTTATGGTATGTTGATTCTCAATATATTATGCACGAAAGTTACAAAGGCCACTAAATAAAAACTTAATATTAGATGTCTAGTATCTTGTTTGAATAATAAAAATTATTATTAGATGCAAAATTACAAAAGCTATAATAGCAAGAATGGATCACAACCAATATAAAGATATTGTTTGAATAGCTTAGTTCATGAAAATTGTATAGGTTAATTTTTTAATCCAAATTAAAGAATCTCAATTAAGAGACAAATTTTAATCTCAATTAAGAGACAAATTTTATGTTATGCATTTCATATAAGAAACAAAATTTTTTATGAAATTTAATAAAATATATCATATATAGGTTTTTATATTCTAATTTACTCAATGGATAAAGATAAGTAGCCAATAAATTTTATTAGTCAATCCTTGTACCCTAAAGTTGATGGGAATAAAGAACTTATTAGTGATTGATTAAAAAAAGACAAACAAATTTTTATGATTTAACATTATTATTAATGAAAGAACATAAAAGATGCTTAGGAGAGGTAAGAAAATCAAAAGAAAGAAAAAAATGAAAGCGTTGGGCAAGTTGATCGAACTTCTAAACTTAAAGTGCATATAAACCGAGTAATTAGTTAAGAATTAAACTATGAAGACATCTAATAAACAAAAAAACACAATTTATACCTATATTCAAAAGAAAAAGCATAATTTATGATAAATAGCACAAAAAACTCTTTACAACATTGTGTGAAGGGGGGGGGGGGGGGGGGTTTTTAAAAATTTGCATAAAATTTAAAAATAGGATCATACATTCTTTCTAGGTATTGAAAGATCAATAAGAATCTTACCCAATCCACAGTTAAATATATATATATATATATACACTTAAAACAATCTTTAATTCTGAAGTTAGATTTATACATATTATTAAATAACAAAACCTCCAAATAATAACATTCATGTAACACATTATTCTTCTACTTTTTAAGGATTCAAGAGACAAAACACAAATCAAGAGTTATGAATTGAACATGAGATATAATCTTCAACTCTATGAAAAATAAATCGTTAAGTCTACAAACCGTTTGAAAAATATTATCCAATGTATGCACGTGCACATACATATACAAGCTACATACACTATAAACTATTTGACAAACTTTCTATGTAACATATTTTATAAACTATTATGTTAGTGTAGGAATTTGGCTTAGTAGGTGATCTAGTGGGTTGAAGAGAATGGATTACCGCAATTTATAGTGTACATATGAAAAATATGTTATATAAAGAAAATGAAAGAGTGATTAGTTAATTGGATCCATAATATATACATTTAATTAAATAAGTTATGAAATCTTTAAGAGGATAAGAAACTAATTAAATCTTATTATTATTATGATTTATAATTAATTTAGTTTAGTTTAATTTAAAACTCATTGAATGAGATTTTGAGATAAATTAAATAAAAAATAATTAAAATAAAGAAAAAATTATCAAATTTAAGAGGGATAAAAAAGGCAATCAACAATTTTAACACTCCAATCCTCCTGTATATGTGATATAGGTGTGGATCACTAGACTAATCATACTAAGCTCACCATACATATACGAAAGAAGACAAGCCAATAAATTAAACCACATCTAATTAGAATTGCTTCTAATATTTTTAGCAGAGAAAGATGATGGAAGAGAAAGATATCAATGGAATTATTAGTAATCTTTTGAGGAATAAACAAGTATGGAGAAAATTTATAATAGAAGGAGAATCTCAAGAGTTGTACGAAAAAACAAAATATGCAGTACTTATTGATTTCTATTTTATGGATGTGCAGAATCTTGACTTTATTACCAACTAAGTAAACCCCAAAATTTGGGGATCCTTTTTCACAATCCATATTCAGGTGAATAGGTAGTACAAATGTTGCAATGCCTAATAATTAGAAATTGGGAATAGTCACGCCATGGATGTGAATTCATCCTTGATGTTTTGACCAACGCCCAAATCCTAACCACTAGGCCACTTATTGTTAGTATTTATTTGTAAAAAACAAGATAGTCCCACATTAGAATTTTGAACAATCTTTTAGAGGTTTAAAAGCATTGAATGCTTATTGGGCTTTGAATAATGGATCAAAGTGTAGGCTTCTAAATCCGCGTGCGGGTAGCACGAATAATACCGCTTAAATGTTCTATTTTTTATATATATAATTATATATTGAATATATATTTTTTAATGTTATTTTGAATTAAAAAATTATGAAAAGACAAGTGATTGTTAAAAAAATGGTTGTTTGCTCCAAGGGGTGTTGTGAAAAGTTATGACTGTGGAAGCACATTTTCAAACCTATAAATAGTTTATGTTTTCAGATATCTATTTATAATTTTTTTCTGAATCTTTTCTATCAAAAACTTCTGCAATATTACAAACTTGTTTCACAATGAATTAAGGAAAATTCCAGATTTGCTTACTGGAATTTTTATTTTCTGTTGTATCCTGGGAAGAAAATTTGCATTAACCCGAAGCAACTTTGAATATCAAGTGGGGGCAAATATTTTTTTAAGGAAAGTATTTCACGCCTCAGAATTTCTGTCTCCTTCAATTTTAAAACTAACACTTATAGGGTATTAATTATTGATTTCACTAGATTACGTTGATGAATACTTTTCTTTCCCTTTTCTTTTCCCACGTACATAATCAAGGATCTTAGAACATTGACTTTTAACACCTACATAACCTGGTGTGTTCTACCAATATTATAACACCTTTACGGTATAAAATTAAAAATATGCTTGAGATTAATTTTTTTACTTTTTTTAACCTGAGCATTAATACTAATAATGTTGGAGTTCAGCTTTATACGGATCTCTCCCACCCCCTAAAGGTTAAAGTTTTTTTTGAATTGCAAGCAAGCACAAGTTGAATACAAGGGAAAATTTGGTGTCAAAAAGATGGTCAGGTAGCTTAGCTGCCCTCTCTGCAATGAGGCTATAGAATCTCATGATCATTTGTTCATTAAATGTGCTTTCTTCTCTTTAGCACGATCATCTCTTCTTCCTCATGTTCCCCCGACAGTTTGACCTAAAAATTTGGATGATATGACCTCTTTTAACTTCAGTTCACCTTTCAGTCAGGATCTATCTACTATCTGGAGAGTTATTCTCCCGTGCTTTTGTTGGTGTTTATGGAGTTGCCGCAACAACCTCATCTTTAATGGAATCGTTGCTTGTCCTCATCGTATCGCCGCTAACGTTGCTAGATATGTATTATTTTGGTCAGGCACCTCTGCCAGCAAATCTGGCTCTAAGTTCCACATAACGCTATCAACCTGGGCATGAAGGAAACTGCTCAAGCCAGCAGCGGAGCTGAGGTTGGTGACAATTTCTCTGCAGCTATTTGATTCAACAGTCCTTATCTTTCCAGTTTCTTAGTCTCAGTCTACTTCGAAGCTTTCAGGACAATTTTTCGGCTGTTTTTTTTTTATTTTTTTATTTTTTCTGTGTTAGTAATGTAGCGGCTGTTAGATCTAAAACTTGAGATCTTAAAACCATATAGCCATGATTAATTCATAGAGATTAAACAATAATCAAAAGAGCGGAAGCTTATACCTGAATCCATAGTAGAAATCTTGATTTGGGTTTTGATGATCTTCTAACCTTAGGGTTTCTCTAAATCCGAATTTCTCTCTCTAGATGGGGGTGAAGAGAATTAGAGAATGTTGTAACCCTAGGTTAGGGACCATAACCCCTTATTTATAGGTGTTGTACTTTTGTAATTTGGCTCCTCAACAAATTACAATTACAACCTGGTATCTGCACATATATCCCCA
>BQKN01062856.1:31124-77714 GCA_022839385.1 Asparagus kiusianus | reverse complement strand
CGGTCGACCGAACAACTCCAAAACCAACTCCCTATGTCCAAAATTCCTGTTCTTCACCAAATCATTCGCCAAATCTACATTTTGTTGTGTTCCAACTGCGTACTGAATTTTACATGGAGCACTAGATGTAAATGTGCATGAGGTTATTTATGTTAGACAGTTATTGTCCTGGTTTTATAACTATAAAAAAATTTATAGTAAGCTAAAATTTGTTTTGCCCCCACATTGATTGTACACACGCATGCATATTTAATATCCTTGATATTTAGGTAAAAATATGCTTATACTTATGGTCAGCCTCTACTTAATCAAATTTTCTAGATCCGCCTTGAACAAAAACATAGAATCCCAACTCTTTGCCAAAACCTCGAACTTTTCGGTGTAATAGAAGAGGATTTTGAAGTAGTAATAGTATTCAAGTCTTAAACTTCATCTCACAGGTTTCAAGCGTACAAAGAGAGTGTTTGAGAAGACTTATCAATTAAAGCTTTTAAGTTATGTTAGTTTTTAATGACTTTTGATTTTTTTTGATAAAAATAATATAAAAATTGTTTGAGTAGAATAGTAATTTGTTTGTTCAAACCTAGCTTTTTAAAATGAGTTTATAAGTTATTAATCTTTAAAAGCTGAGGTATATCAGATTTTTGAAATGAGCTTATAAGCTAACTTATTAGGCATTTTACTAGCAAATAGAATATAAAAAAACTAGTTTAAAAGCTAATTTGATCAAAAAATAAGTTCCCAAACACCTTGAAGTTTGCCCCCATTTGCTAGAACATGTTGAAATGTAGAACTATAATAATCGCCGTATCCCGGAAGTTTCTGTGCAAGATCAAATTTTCACGGGTTTAATTCGGATTGTCCATGGCCTAAAGGGTTCTTAGGCCCAACTAATATTATGGTGGGCCCCAGAGTTTGACAACTAGATGCAGGACTTGTACAGCAACGGCCGCATTCTCTTTTGGGCCACAGAATCCTCTCTTGTCGGCAAAAGCGCTAGAGATGGCTCCCGAAGCTTTCCTTGACTTGGATTTCCGCAAGCATTCAAGAGGCTCACAGTATCCATCTTTTCCTCACCATTTTGGTAGGGTCCCTCCAATAAAATAGCTCCAAAAGCTTAGATAGGGACAAATTCATTATTTGATCTTTTTTCTTGGTATTTAATTTTAAACCACTTTCGCGAATCCACGTGCATAAGATAATGTAGAAGTTAGAAATTTTTTAGATCAAGATTGTAAAAATTATTAAGTATCACTAAAGTTTGACAGAAAGCATCCCGTGTAACATAGAGTTTAGTAACAAACCCTTCTAGTATAGCATGAAGTTTGACAACCAAGCATCAATTCTTTTTGTTTTTTAATCAAATCAAAGCAATATCTTTTTTGAACTGAAAATCAAAGCAATATCTATTGTAATGGTATGAAGAATACTGCTATTTATTCACCAAAAACCAAAATCTTATATTTATTTGGATTCTACATAAAATTCTCACTACTAATGTGATACTTTAATGCAATTTTTATAAATAATTATAAATTCTACTAATTTCCACGGTACATAAAACTTTTTCATCAAGCTTTGATAGCACATCTTTTTTTTATTCTTGTATTTTCTTATGCAATTTATCATACTTTTGTTTGTTATCTGTCTTGGTATTACATTTATTTGTCAAGAAACAAAAAGCCATGCGCATAACATATGGCCATTTCTCATGTTTCTTTTTCTTTAAACGCGGGTAAATTACATGTAAATCCCCATCTATGCTTCTGTCGCAATTAATAACTCTCACTCATTTATTCCACTTAGCACCTCTCAGTTCATGAGGAAGAGATGTTGCTTGCAATTAATCTGACAATTCAGAGGTGTTAAATACTCGTATGATTTGAGGGGTGTTAAATGCAGTCAACTGTATAAATGAGGGTGGTTAATTATGTGCATTTTACCCTTTAAAAATACTAGTATAATTAATTATTACACGTGGATGTTTTTATTTAATATTATATTATTCAAGAAAGTATGCATAAATATTTTATAATTATTTTATTTCACTCTTATTAAAAAAAATTAAGCTATACTTTTATGGGTAGTTACTTAAATTAGCTTATTATTATGTTATTAAGCAATTTATTTAAGAGTATAATTATTAAATAATAATGTAATCATTAGTTTAAGTAATACTACCAAAATAGCTAAACTATTTATACTATTAAATATTTACTTTATGAAAATATTTTATTATAACATTTATTAAATAATGGCAACAATTTTTAATATTACATGACTTTATTTATAAAATATTGTTAATAATGGCAATAATATGTAGAATAATTTATTAAATAATTATTATTACTATTTTAGTATAATTAGCAATTATTTGTAATAATTTATAATATATTTTATAAATATTGTTATTATTATAATTTGTTAACATATTCTAGTGAATGACCAAATATTTTGGGAAATAAAGAGGTGCATAGTTAATAAGAGGTTATTGATCATTAGTTTTTTTTTATAGATAATGATATAATAATTATGAATTATTAAAAATTGAAAATATAGAAAAGAAAATCCAAAATTTTGACATGAGTATTCTTTTTTATAAAAAGTATAGATTAAGTAAATGAACTTTGCTTTGCTAGATGCATGAGAAGTATGCTTAGAATCAAGTTCATGAATAATGATGGCCCTACAAATCCCGAAAGCTAAGGCAGACTTCACATTGGCTCAAGATTCATCGACCCTAGACCTTGTTTTTAGTGGTTGATGACCCTCCAACTCTCTGACAACTTCCCAAAAATGTCCCATTGATCCTTAAATTATAATGCAGGGCCATTGCTGTCACTGCATGGATAAATTACTTTCGATATGCAGGATGAAGAAAAATAACATAAGGATCCAAAATATAAGACCAAGTGAGGGGACAGGTGATGTGTCCCTGACTCTCCTCTCTATTACATAATGAGCTGGTCATGCCAACTCAATATGCAATAAGAGAGTAACATCTCACCTGTCCCCTCCAATGATCCCATATTCGGATTCGTTGAAAAATCTAAAATTTATGTAACAATTAATTTCTTCAAAATGACATATCACACTTGAAAACGTTTATTAGTTATTCCTTAGTCATTAGTCCTTAAAAGATAAAATAAGATTCGACCCTAGTTCTTGTTTTCAGTGGTTGATGACCCTGTGCAACTCTCTGACAACTTCCCAAAATGTCCCATTGATCCTTAAATTATAATGTAGGGTCACTGCTGTCACTGCATGGATAAATTACTTTCCATACGGAGGATGAGAAATCAATTGCGGATACGGATTCGTTGAAAATGTTGTGCGCGGCCGAAGCCTTGAAACGACACGAATAATCTAAGAAATAAATCATAACTAATAACCAAACACAATATCACAGTAAGACAACGAGTTTAACGTGGTTCGGCAAGTTGCCTATGTCCACGGGGAAAGGAGAGGAGAATTCTTACTATTAGAAATCAAAAGAATACAAATAGAGTTACAAATCTCACCGATCAAACACTAAAACAAAGCTGTAGATCTCTCACAAATCTCTCACAATTGGATGCAACAAATCCTCTCCCAAAGACTGCTCAAAAAGGTCCGTACTTAACACTAACCAATCAGGATTAGAGTTATATACCAACTCAAAACGAAACGGGATGAAATACCAAAGCTCAGCCCAAAACAGACTGAGGTCGACCGGGACGGTCGACCGCACAGGGATCACGGTCGACCGCAGCGATAGACCAAACACCCCCGACAGAGAATAAATCGGTTACAGGAAACTCACGGTCGACTACCACGGTCGACCGAACCAATTCTCGAGAGTTAAATCCATTACAGGGTTCGCGTGGTCGACCATGGCCGTCGACCGCCTTCAGCTCCGAATCCTACTGCGCTTTGTGCATGTTTACGGTCAACCGCCGTTGACTCGGGGTCGACCGCCAGTCTGCCTGGCCGTTCTCCTGCTGATTTCCTGCACTTCTCTCGTTGCTTCTTCAATTCTCCACCTCGGCGAATGTTTCTACCAAAACTGTGCCGACACCAAATCATCCAAAAGTCACACTTGTTGCGTCCAGGACATCGTGGAAACATCCCACCACAACGGACTCACTACACAACAAGTCTGGGATCCAAACTAGAGCTGAAATGATCTCCCCCATCGAAATCAAAACCGACTAAATCGAAAAGACTGCCCACGTATCCTCTTGCGCTATGAATCAAGCCGAACGTAATTCACCAAAATGGCCTCCAAATGCCTCAACACTGAAGAATGTTCAAAAGCTTTAAACAATGACCAAATTTCACTCCTGAAAGAACTTTGGTCAACATATCTGCAGGGTTGTCTTTCGTGTGGATCTTCTCTAGTATGACATCTCATTCATCCAAAACGTCACGAACAAAGTGGACTCTGACATCGATGTACTTTGTGCGCGCATGATAAACCCGGTTCTTCACCAAATAAATACCTGACATGCTATCACAATATACCTGAATGGTCTCCAGTGTGATCCCCAAGTCATCCAATAATCCCTACAACCACAAAACCTCCTTAACACCCTTAGTCACTACCATATACTCCGCATCTGTAGTAAAGAGAGCCACTGTGGACTGAAGTGTACTTCGCCAACATATTGGTTCACCTGCCAATATAAACACATAACCTGAAGTAGACCGGCGCTTGTCAAGATCTCCAGCATAATCTCAATCCACGTAACCAATGCAATCCTACCAATTCTTCTCATCCTTCTCGAATACAAAACCAATATCCATGGTGCCTCTAACATATCGTAGAATCCACTTCATGGCCTCCCAATGATCCTTCCTGGGGTCGTGTATGTATCTCGATACCATGCTCACGGTCTGTGATAAATCTGGCCTCGTATACACCATTGCATACATCAACCTACCTACTGCACTGGCATATGGGACCTTAGATATATAATCTATGTCCTCAACTGAACCAGATAACATCAACGGTGAAAGCTTGAAGTGGGGAGTCAATGGTGTGCTAACTACTTTTGCATTGCCATCAAAGTTGAATTTCTTTAATATCTTCTACAAATAGCTCTTATGTGTAAGCTTTAATCTCCCCTTCACCCTATCTTTCTCGATCTCCATACCTAATATTTTATTCACCTCTCCAAGATCTTTCATCTCAAACTCGAATGATAGTTCCTTTTTCAACTTTTAAATAGCCGAAGAATTCCTGGAGGCAATAAGCATATCGTCAATATATAAAAGCAAATATATATGCTCACCATCCTGTAGCTTGTGTATGTAAACACATGGGTCATATGGGATCATCGTGTACCCCTGGCCAATCATGAAACTATCAAATCTCTTGTACCACTGCCGCGACGATTGCTTCAATCCATAAAGAGACTTCTTCAGCTTGCAAACTAAATTTTCCAAAGACCCCTGAACATGACCCCGTTCCTGAGTCTCACAACCCACCGTATCCTCAATCTGCCCGGCTGTCATCTCATCTCCTCCCAATGTCACCTCTGTAAGAGCCTTGATGGATACAATGCTATCTGGAGTGGGTGGAAGTCACATCATCCTCTATCTGCTACGATATCTCAACTGTCTGGTCTCCCTCCACCTACTGAGAGACTCGATGCCTCATCATGTACACCTCATTGAATGTGACATCTCTACTAACAACTATCTTCTTGTCCTATGGATCCCATAACTTAAAGCTTTAAATCTATCTCTAAATCCCATAGAGACAGCTTTCCTCGTCCTCGGATTTAACTTATCATCGCTGACATGGTAATAAGCTGGACACCCAAATATCCGAAGCGACTCATAGTCACTAGCCACCGAACCAAACCAACGCTCCAAATGAGTCTTCCCGTCTATCGCAGTGCACGACAACCTATTCACGAGATGGCTCACATAAACCAACGCCTCAGCCCAAAAGGATCTAGACAATCCACTCTGCGTCATCATACATTACACCTTCTTCAGAAAGGTACGGTTCAATCTCTCAGCCACCCCGTTATGTTGCGGTGTCTCTCGAACTGTGAAGTATCTTCTAATATCATGATCTCGATAAAACTGTAGAAATGGATCACTTTTGTACTCTCCACCGTTCTCTGAATGTAGAGTCTTTACTTTCTACCTGTCTACAGCTCCACTTTCTTTTTCCACTCTACAAAAATATCCAAGACCTGATGTTTATGCTTCATAGGGTATACCCAATTCCTCCTGGAATAATCATCAATGAAAGTGATAAAATAATTATCCCCACCAAGAGATGTGTTCTTGGAAGGACCCCAAATATCTGTGTAAATGTAATCTAACGTACCTCGGGTGTTATGAACAGCGGTGCCAAACTTCACTCTAGTCTTCTTTCCAAGTACAAAATCCTCACACAGCTCCATCTTGTAAGTCTTAGCACCCTTCAATAGTCCCTATTTTGCCAATGACTGTAGGGACTTATCACCTGTGTGTCCAAGTCTCATGTACCATAAAATGGTAGTGTCCTCCTCTGTAGTGATAGAAATTGCCAGACCCACTGCAACTGTCTTGGCATTCAAGTAATATAGGTTGTTTTCCATGACACCTCGTATCACCATCATAGAACCCTCCGTGACCTTCACTGTAGCATCCTCTAAGATCACTCTATATCCAGCTGCCTCCAAAGTCCCAAGAGAAATAATGTTCTTCGTCAACTGTGACACAAAACTCACTTTCTTCAACTCCCTAATCACCCCGTCATGCATCTTAATCCGTACTGAACCAATATCACCAATAGGACATGCGTGGTCATTACTCATAAGCACGATATCCCCTCTTTCCAACTCCTCAAAGCTAGAGAACTAATCCCTCCTAGGGCAAATGTGATATGTAGCTCCCGAATCCATCATCCACTCCATGGAATCAGCACAGCAAACCGACGGTAGTGCAGGACACGAATAGCCCGAAGAATCTAAATA
The DNA here is from genome assembly GCA_022839385.1 of Asparagus kiusianus. Lineage (NCBI taxonomy): Eukaryota > Viridiplantae > Streptophyta > Magnoliopsida > Asparagales > Asparagaceae > Asparagus > Asparagus kiusianus. The sequence continues at coordinate 70,758 of BQKN01062856.1, read as the reverse complement.
TGAATGCTCATCAATAGCTTTTGCAACATTCACTTCTGAAGCTTGTACAGCTTTCTCCTTGTTCTTACCGGCTTTTTCTTTCCACTTTGGGCTGTTAATCTTCTAATGTCCTTCTTCTTTACAATACCGACATTGGTTTCTACTAACACTCTTATAGGCACTCCTATTCTTTGACTTTGAGCGGTTAAACTGGCAACGGTTTGGATCGCGATCTCGAATAGCTAATGCATCTCACGATGCCTTTTCGGAGGGTTCACCATCACTTTTCCTCAACTCATAATTCACCAAAGCTGAGGTCACCTCCTTGTAGCTAACGGTAGTTCTTCCATTGATTATAGTTAGAATGTACGTACCATAATCATCTTTCAGCAACGAACACAAAGTAATATTGCATTGTCTTCATCCTCAACCATGATATCCACATTGACCATATCTGAAAGTAGCTTCGTGAAATTGTTGACATGCTCCCTGATAGAAACTCTCCTCTTCATTTTGAATTGGTAAAACCTCTTCTCCAAGTGAAGCCAATTCTCAATGCTCTTAGTAAGATACTTCTCATTGAGTGTTTCCTATATTTTCTTCGCCGACGTCTCGTTCATCACGTCATAGAAAAGATCTGGCGTCAAGCATGACTAATAATTCCACAAGCTCTGCTACTAACCTTCTTCCAAACATTGTCCGCCATATCAGCGGGTTTCTCTTGTAATTCAAGAGTTTCCTCCATATTCTATGCATCCAAGGCGTCCACCTGACACCTCCACAATCCAAAATTAATCTTGCTGTCGAACTTCGGAACATCAATCTTTGTATTATTGATGCTCAGACTCTGTATCGCTTTCATAAGAGGCGAACCTGATGTACTTGCTTCTCCCATGTTGTCGATCTAACTCTTCAGATAGGAATTCTTCACCGAATCCTTCGAACAAGCCTAATTCTCTGATACCAATTGTTGTGCGTGGCGGAAGCCTCAAAGTGACACGAACAATCTAAGAGATAAATCACAACTAATAAGCTAAACACAACACCACAGCAAGATAACGAGTTCAACATGATTCGACAAGTTGCATACGTCCACAGGGCAAGGAGAGGGGAGTTCTTACTATTAGAAATCAAGAGAATACAAATAGAGTTATAAATCTCACCGATCAAACCCTAAAATAAAGCTCTAGATCTCTCACAAATCTCCCATAATTAAATGTACCAAATCCTCTCCCAAAGACTGCTCAAAAACATCCTTACTTAATCCTAACTAATCAGGATTAGAGTTATATACTAACTCAAAACGAAACGGGTTGAAATACCAAAGCCCAGCTAAAAACAGACTGTGGTTGACCGTGACGGTCGACCACGTAGGTATCACGGTCGACGGCGATGGTCGACCGAACACCCCGATATAGAATACATCGGCTACAGGAAACTTACGGTCGAATGCCATGATCAACCGAACTAATTCCCAAGAGTTAAATCCATTACATGGTTCGCGCGGTCGACCGTGGTGGTCGACCGCCTTCAGCTCCGAATCCTACTACGTTTTGTGCATGTTTACGGTCGACCGCTACTGTCTCGCGATCAACCGCCAGTCTGCTTGGCCGTTCTCCTACTGATTTCCTGCACTTCTCTCGCTGCTTATTCAATTCTTTACCTCGACGAATGTTTCTATCAAAACTAAGCCAACACCAAATCATCCAAAAGTCCCACTTGTTGTATCAAGGACGTCGTGGGAAAACCCCACGATAACGGACTCAATCCACAACAAGTTCGGGATCCAAACTAGAGCGGAAACGATCTCCCCCCATCAAAATCAAAACCAACTGCATCAAAAAAACTGCCTACGTATCCTCTTGCCTAAATAATCAAGCCGAACGTAATTCACCAAAATGGCCTCCAAAGGCCTCAACACTGAAGAATGTTCAAAAACTTCAAACCAAGACCAAATTTTACTCCTGAAACAACTTTAGTCAACATATCTAAGAGTTGTCCTTCGTGTGGACCTTCTCAAATATGACATCTCCTTCATCCAAAACGTCACGAACAAAGTGGAATCTGACATCGATGTGCTTCGTGCGCACATGATAAACCTGGTTCTTCGCCAAATAGATAGCTGACATGCTATCACAATATACCTAAATGGTCTCCAGTGCGATCCCCAAGTCATCCAATATTCCCTGCAACCACAAAGCCTCCTTAACAGCCTTAGTCACTACCATATACTCCGCCTTTGTAGTAAAGAGAGCCACTGTGGATTGAAGTGTACTTCGCCAACATATTGGTTCACATGCCAATGTAAACACATAACCTGAAGTAGACCGACGCTTGTCAAGATCTCTAGCATAATCTGAATCTACGTAACCAATACAATCTTGCCCATTCTTCTCATCCTTCTCGAATACCAAACTAATATCCACGGTACCTCTAACATATTATAGAATCCACTTCACCGCCTCCCAATGACCCTTCCTGGGGTCGTACATGTATCTTGATACCATGCTCAGGGCCTATGATAAATCTGGACTCGTATACACCATCGCATACATCAACCTACCTACTGTACTGGCATATGGGACCTTCGCCATATAATCTCTGTTCTTAACTGAAATAGGTGACATTAACGTTGAAAGCTTGAAGTGGAGAGCTAATGGTATGCTAACTATTTTTGCATTGCTATCAAAGTTGAATTTCTTCAACATCTTCTGCAAATAGCTCTTCTGTGTAAACTTCAATCTCCCCTTCACCCTATCTCTCTCGATCTCCATACCTAATATCTTATTCTCCTCTCCAAGATCCTTCATCTCAAACTCAAATGATAGTATTTTTTTCAACTTTCGAATAGCCAAAGAATTTCTGGAGGCAATAAGCATATCGTCAATATATAAAAGCAAATATATATGCTCACCATTCTGTAGCTTGTGTATGTAAACACATGGGTCATATGGGCTCCTTGTGTACACCTGGCCAATCATGAAACTATCGAATCTATTGTACCACTACTGCGGCGATTGCTTCAATCCATAAAGAGACTTCTTCATCTGGTAAACCAAATTTTCCAAAGACACCTGAACATGCCCCCGTTCCTGAGTCTCACAACCCACTGTATCCTCAATCTGCCCGGTTGTCATCTCATCGCCTCCCGATGTTACCTCAGTAGGAGCCTCGATGGATACAATGCTATCTGGAGTGGGTGGAAGTCACATCATCCTCCATCTGCTATGATATCTTAACTGTCTGGTCTCCCTCCACCTGCTGAGGAACTCGAGGCCTCATCATGTACGCCTCATCGAATGTGACATCTCTACTAATAACCATCTTCTTATCCTATGGATCCCATAACTTGAAGCTTTAAATCTATATCTAAATCCCACGAAGATAGTTTTCCTCGCCCTCAAATTTAATTTATCGTCGCCGACATGGTAATAAGATGGACACCCAAATATCCGAAGCGACTCATAGTCACTAGCCACCGAACCAAACTAACGCTTCAAAGGAGTCTTCCCGTCTAACGCAGTGCACGACAACCTATTCACAAGATGGCTCACATAAACCAACGTCTCGGCCCAAAAGGATCTAGGCAATCCACTCTGCGCCATCATACATTATTATAGGCATCAAAAATTACCTATCGCTCCCCAAACACAGTTCAAGATAACGAGAAGACGATAAATGTTATTATATGAGTCAAGGGAATTTATCTAATACCAGTAAGCGTATGAAGTAGATCAGTAAAATGTGCAAGTCAGTGAAACGATGAACCGTACACAAAACAAGCGAACTTGAGGGGTCACGAATCGCCGAAGTATCAAAAACATGAACAAAACACACCCAGAGGCTTGCGTAAGCGTGAGCCACCAAATGGTGACTCACATGAGTGCGAGCCACCAAATGGTGGCCCGCACCCATGCGAGCCACCAAATGGTGGCTCGCATAGTACCGAGTCACCACGACTCTTTTTGACTCCCAAGACTCCTAAAACACAGATTTCGATGATTTTTAAGAATTCTTTCATTCCAATGCCTCCCTAACTGTTTTGAGGCTATCCTTAAACGCGTTTAAGCGGTTATTAACTACAAATAACGTTTAAACATCAATTCTTATCAGAAAACACGATGACAAAAGCTTATAAATAGAAGGCTAGAGTCTTCAGTTGAGAGGATCTAAAGTTAAGGAGGGCGAGGTGTTGTCCAATTAAATAGTAGACCACGAATTTCAGAGGAGAATCAGCAGATCTTGGTGAACTTTTTCATAAAGAAAAAGCATTCGAAAGATTTGAGATTCTCTCCCCCTCCTTCCTCCGGAATAAACTTGGTTTTAATCTCGAGAAGAGCTATAATCTCGCTTGGTCGCGATTGTCGCTTCCGTAATTGTTTTCTTTGTGAAACAAGAGCGTAGTCCTACTATCAACCGGGTTTGATCTGCGGTGGTTCATCGACTAACGCGTCCCCGGTACAGGCAAAGATCCTACGCAAAGTAGCAGAGATAAACTACTGCTACGTTTTATTTGATAAAGTTATAATCTTTATTTTTTTATTATAAGAAGATCTTATAAAAAGATCAACTTTTCTTTCAATTTGAACATGTAATCGATATACGGTGTAATAGGTTTGAAAGCAATGAAAAAATCAACTTTTGACACAAACAATTGCACCTTCTTCAGAAAGGTACGGTTCAATCTCTCAGCCACCCCGTTCTGTTACGGTATCTCTCGAACTGTGAAGTATCTTCTAATATCATGATCCCGACAAAACTGTAGAAATGGATCACTTTTGTACTCTCCACCGTTATCTGAATGTAGAGTCTTTACATTCTACCTGTCTACAGCTCCACTTTCTTTTTTCACTCTACAAAAATATCCATGACCTGATATTTATGCTTCATAGGGTATACCCAATTCCTCCTGGAATAATCATCAATGAAAGTGATAAAATAATTGGCCCCACCAAGAGATTTGTTCTTGGAAGGACCCTAAATATCTGTGTGAATGCAATCCAACGTACCTCGGGTGTTATAAACAGAGGTGTCAAACTTCACTCTAGTCTTCTTCCCAAGTACACAATCCTCACACAGCTCCATCTTGTAGGTCTTAGCACCTTTTAATAGTCCCTATTTTTCCAATGACTGTAGGAACTTATCACCTGTGTGTCTAAGTCTCATGTGCCATAAAGAGGTAGTGTCCTCCTCTGTAGTGATAGAAATTGCCAGACCCCTGTAACTGTCTTGGCCTTCAAGTAATAAAGGTTGTTTTCCATGACACCTCACATCACCATCATAGAACCCTTCGTGACCTTCAATGTAGCATCCTCTAAGATCACTCTATATCCAGCTGCCTCCAAAGTCCTAAGAGAAGTGATGTTCTTCGTCAACTACGGCATGAACCTCATGTTGGCCTTCTTGTTTTGATGATGTTTAACAAACAATTTACTTCTAATGTTGTTTGTCTAGTATTTGTGTTTTCTTATTTATTATAGACAAACAACGTTGTTGGATGATGGATGGATTGCGCCATAACGATCATATCCAATGGAGGTTGGTGGAATTGTGGAGTGAAGTAAATTACAATTCAAAGTTAAAGATCAAGTTCAAGCTTCATCCGCAACGTATACCAAGTTGAGCTACAATGAAGATCAAGATCAAGCTTTGGTAACATTAGTTTAGGTTTTATATTATGTGTGTTAGTACATTAAGCTCAATAGTATACACACACATTATATTGGTTTTCATGTATATATATAGTTTCATATATACATATATGTTTGGTTTCCATGTATATATATAGGTATATATATACATACATAGTTTTGAGTTTTCATGTTCATAAATATGAGATTACACATTTCATATTTATTATTGTGTTTTGGTTTAGCTATATAGATATGAAACATATTTACATTCATATATATAATCATATGTTTCATACTCTATTGTGTTTTTGAAAACATTGCATAGAATATGCAATTTTGTGAAAATACTGTCTTATTAGTTTATAGACTTCAATATCAATTTATACATGTTTTACTAAGTCTATAAAAACATTTCATAAAGTTTCAAAAGTTAGTTTGAGTCAAAATATCAAAATATCAATTTTCAGGTTTTCATGTTTTTGAACATATTTCCAAAATGATGATTTTTTCACAAATGGGAAATGCAATTTGGAACATTCCTTTTGTAACATGTTCGTTTTCATGTTTATATACATTTCCCAAAGTTTCATAATTTTTGGACTTCATTTGTTATTTTTAACTATTTTCCAAAAGTCAAAAATTCTCTTTTAAATCAGGTTTTCAGCTATGTCAGAATTCGGTCGACCGCACCGGTCGACCGAACCTGAGCTCAAAAGCTCACTGGGCGACAGAAAGACTGTCGGTCGACCGGTCCGGTCGACCGATGAAATTTCCGGTCGACCGATGACTTTTCCGGTCGACCGACGAATGTTTTCTCAGCTTCTAACGGCTAGTTTTATTACCGTTGCTGGGGGGCTTTTTGGTCTTTCTGTTTTAGGGTTTTGGCTGAGTTTCTTAGAGGGTATAAATACCCTTTGCTGATGTCTTTTCAATGTAGTTAATTGATATAGTTTAAAAGATTTTAACAAGGGTTTAAACTTGTTTAGTGTTTATTTAAGTGTGTTTTAAGAAGCTTTTAAGCATTTGAGTGTTTCGGTTTTGTGATTCAATTCTACAAGAGCTTGAGGAGATCATCTATTGGTGTTTGGGCATTCAACTATTCTCCCTCCAACTCTTGACATCTTGAGAAGTTTTCTAAACTCTATTTCTAGCTATTTTATATATTTGATTATCATTGTTATTTAGCTAGAACTACATTGAGTTTAGTTTTGATTTATATCTCTTTGCTCACACACAACCTATTGAGCTTATTGTATTTACATTCATAGTATAATTTTGGGTTGTGAGATTAGTGACTTAGAGTTGTGCTTAATTGAGTTCTCACCTTATTTTGAGAACAATCATTTGTTATATTTGTGCTTATTGTGAGATTCACTTTGTAATACACTTGTACACCGAGTGAGGAGTGTGTGGTGAGAGTCGGGGATCATCCCAAGAGGAGTGGCGTCGGTTGACGTGCCTAGGGAGAGGTTGTAACCAAGCACTTGAGGGAGACACGGCTAGGTCCAACACTGAGTGGGTGTAGAGTGTGATTGTAATAGAGTGTAGATTGTAAAGTTTTCGGTGAACTAGAAAACCGAGTGTGAGGTGTAAACGTTATTCGGGTGAACGTAGAAAACCCGGTTGTGATAGTGGAAATCTCCTCGAGGTGAGGAGCGGGGACGTAGGTCGTGGGGACCGAACCTCGTAAACATATCGTTTTGTTTGTGATTGCATTGGCGCTCTTATTCTTGTTTTCATATCTCATACCGCCTTTGTGTATCGCTCATCATATTGCCCTATCTCTTGTGTAGATTGTTTACCCTTGTGTTGTTTATATATCCTTGCATATATCTTTTGCTATATATCTCCTTGCTAGGATATATCATATTGTATATTGCTTATCCTAGCTCATATATATTATTGCAGTTCATACTTATTAGGATAACTTGTTAAGTAGTTTTAATTGGCATTTAATCGGATTAGATTAGCATAAGACCCTAATCACCCCCCCTCTAGGGTCTAACACCTCACTTCCTTCAGCTTCCTAATCACTCTGTCATACATCCTAATCCGGACTGAACCAATACTACCAATAGGACATACATGGTCATTATCCATAAGCACGACATCCCCTCTTTCCAATTCCTCAAAGCTGTAGAACCAATCTCTCCTAGGACAAATGTGATATGTAGCTCCTGAATCCATCATCCTCTTTGTGGAATCAACATAGCAAACCGATGGTAGTGCAGGACACAAATAGCCCGAAGAATCTGAATCTGAATGCTCATCAATAGCTTTTACAACATTCACTTCTGAAGCTTGTATAGTTTTTCCCTTGTTCTTCCTGGCTTTTTCTTTCCACTTTGGGTAGTCAATCTTCCAATATCTTTTTTTTATAATACCGACATTGGTTTCTACCAACACACTTATAGGCACTCCTATTCTTTGACTTTGAGCGGTTGAACTGGCGATGATTTGAATCTCGGCCTCGAACAGCTAATGCATCTCCCGATGCCTTCTCGGAGGGTTCACCATCACTCTTCCTCAACTCATAATTCACCAAAGCTGAGGTCACCTCCTTGTAGCTAACAGTAGTTCTTCCATTGGTCATAGTTAGAACGAACATACCATAATCATCTTCCGGTAACGAACACAAAAGTAACATTGCCTTATCTTCATCCTCAACTATGAAATTCACATTGGTCATATCTGAAAGTAGCTTCGTGAAATTGTTAACATGCTCCCTTATAGAAACTTCCCTCTTCATCTTGAATTGGTAAAACCTCTTCTTCAAGTGAAACCGATTCTCAATGCTCTTAGTATGATACTTCTTATTGTATTTCCCATATTTTCTTCGCCGACGTCTTGTTCATCATGTCATAGATAATATCTGGCATCAAGCATGACCTAATAACTCCTCAAGATTTACTATTCATCTTCTTTCAAACCTTGTCCTCCATATCGGCGGGTTTCTCTTGTAACTCAAGAGTCTCCTCTAAATTCTATGCATCCAAGGCGCCCATCACCTGACACCTCCACAATTCGAAATTAATCTTGTCGTCAAACTTCGGAATATCAATCTTCGTGTTATTGATGCTCAGACTCTGTATCGCCTTTGAAATTAATCTTGTCGTCGAACTTCGGAATATCAATCTTCGTGTTATTGATGTGCTTGCTTCTCCCATGTTGTTGACCTAACTCTTCAGATAGAAATTCTTCATTGAATCCTTCGAACAAACTTGATGCACTGATACCAATTGTTGTGCGTGGCGGAAGCCTCGAGGCGACACGAACAATCCAAGAGATAAATCATAATTAATAAGCCAAACACAATGCAATAGCAAGACAACGAGTTTAACATAGTTCGGAAAGTTGTCTACGTCCATGAGGCAAAGAGAGGGGAGTTCTTACTATTAGAAATTAAGAAAATATAAATAGAGTTACAAATCTTACCGATCAAACCGAATGCTCTAGATCTCTCACAAATCTCCCATAATTGGATGCAGCAAATCCTCTCCCAAAGACTGCTCAAAAACGTTCTTACTTAACCCTAACTAATCAGGATTAGAGTTATATACTAACTCAAAACGAAACGGGTTAAAATACCAAAGCTCAGCCCAAAACATGTTGGCCTTCTTGTTTTGATGATGTTTAACAAACAATTTACCACTAATATTGTTTGTCTAGTATTTATGTTTTCTTATTTATTATAGATAAACAACGTTGTTGGAGGTTGGATGGAATATGCGCTACAACTATGATATCCAATGGAGGTTGACGGAATAGTGGAGTGAAGCCTTGCAATTCAAAGTTAAAGATCAAGTTCAAGCTTCATCCATGAGATTACCAAGAAGAGCTTATTGAAGATCAGGATCAAGCTTTGGTATATTTAGTTTAGGTTTTATATTATGTGTGTTAGATACTCTAAGCTCAATATCATATACACACACGTATTTGGTTTCTATGCATATATATAGTTATATATATACATACAAGTGTTTTAGATTTTGATGTTTATATATACATACACGTATTTGGTTTCTAAGCTCAAATATTGTATTCTCAGTTTATAGACTTAACAATCATCATATACATATTTTATCAAGTCTATGTAATCATTGTGCAAAGTTTCAAAACATTGTTTATGTCAAAACATCAAACTTCATGTATATCACTTTTTCATGTTTTGAACACTTTTGCAAAATAATGAGATTTCACAATTGGGAAATGAAAATTGGAAAATTCTTTTTGTAACATGTTGAAAATATCATTTGCAAACATTTCTTAAAGTTTCATCAAGTTTGGAATTGATTTGTTATGTTTAAAGGAATTTACAAATTCATGTTTTCGTTCGTGCACATGTTCGTGCATGTTTTACAAAACTGATGAGTTTTCAAAAATGGGAAGTGATATTTAAAAAATTCTTTTTCTGACATGTTTATCTACATGTTTAGAAACTTTCCTCCAGTTTTTACTATTTTTAAAGTTGATTTACTGTGCCAATTGATTTTACAAAAGCGTATATGTTAACAGTTTTTCAGAAACTGTAAATTTGTGTTCAAATATTTATTTCTCTCAACTGAGAAAAGATTTTTCATAAATTATTTTTTGAATTGTTATTCTAAATGTCTAGAACATTCCCACAAAATTTCATAATTTTTGGAATTCATTTACTATTTTAAATTGATTTTACAAAACATCTGCGCATTGCTACAGTAACTCCGGTCGACCGGACCGGTCGACCGGAAATGTCTCTGGAACTTTTCCAGGTTTGAACAGTGCGAGCGGTCGACCGGAAAAAAGGTCGGTCGACCGCTCAGCTCCCAGAATGCCCATAACGGCTATTTTTTTTGTATCCGTTGGAGGGGTTTTTGGTCTTTTGGTTTGGGGTTTTTTTGTTGAGATCTTGAGTGGGTATATATACCCCATTGCTGATCTCTTTTGAGGTCAATCAAGAAGTGTTTTAAAACAAAGGTTTTAAACAAAGGTTTAGGGTTTTACTGTTTGTTTAAGATTGGGTTTCTGTTTACAAAGGAGAAAGTTTTCACTGCAGATTGAGGGATTCATTCTCAATCCTCTTCATCCTCTTCTTTGTATTTATAGAGAAGTTTTCTAACTCTTTTCTCTAGCAATTTTATTATTGATTTTTATATTCTTGTTATTGCTAGTTTGCTATTTGAGTTAGATTTTATTTTATCTCTTTGTACACACACAACCATTGAGCTTATTGTATTTATATTCATAGTATAATTGGGTTGTGGGATTGTGTATCTTAGAGAGTGAGCTTATAATTCGTTCTCATTCATTGTAGAGAACAAACACTTTGTATTGAGCCTAATTGTGAGAATTCACTTGTAATATACTTGTACACCAAGAGGAGTGTGTGGTGAGAGACGGAGTCGAATCCAAGAGGAGTGCCGTCGGTTGACGTGCCTAGGGAGAGGTTGTAACCGAGCACTTGAGAAGGAGGACACGGGCTAGGACCAACACTTAGTGTGTGAGGTGTGATTGCATAGTGATTGTATTGTGAGGTGTAAACGTTGTTTGGGTGAACGTAGAAAACCCGGTTGTGATAGTGGAGTATCTCCTCGAGGTGAGGAGCGGGGACGTAGGTTGTGAGGACCGAACCTCGTAAACATATCCTTTGTTTGTGATTGCATTGGCGCACTTGCTTTTATGTTCATATCTTATATCGCCTTTGTATATTGCTTGTTGATTATATTGCTCACTATCTAGTTTAGATTGTTTACCCTTGAGTTTATATATCCTTGCATATATCATATTGTATATCTATTCTTGCTAGGATAACTTGTTAATTAATTTTAATTAGCATTTAATCGGATTAGATTAGCATAAGACCCTAATCACCCCCTCTAGGGTCTAACAATTGGTATCAGAGCTTGGTGCTCTTTGATTTAAGGTCTAATCGCCTTGAGTTAAAGATCCAAGTTATCTTTTTGTGCTAATCTTGTTTTGATTGCATTTGTCTTGCTTGCACTCTTATATATTTATCATCATCATGAAGCATGCACTTTTGTTAGGCTATGAATCTAATGTTGCTTCTAAATTCATTAATTTTCTCTATGCACAATGGGCTACTAGATTTAAACTTTTTGTGCAATCTAAAAATATTGATTTATGGGGAATTATTGATAATGCTTATATTGCACCCACTTTGGAGAAATCCAAGTAGAATAAAAATGATAAAAGATTATTTACCATGAACAAAGTTGTGTTAGAATATATACTTAATGCACTTGATTTTTCTCGTTCTAACAAGTTTGTTCATTTTGATAGTGCCTACAATTATGGAAATTCATAGAAGCACATCAAGGGGACTTGGAGGTGATCCAACAAGTTTTGGAGGATCTCGCTTCAAGTTCATATGGAGCATCATGCACACGTGCACTAGGCAATAGCCCTAGTGAGGTTTGCAAGTTCGAACCCGATAATGAGTTATCTAGTGATGAACTTGCTTGTGCATCTAAGAAATTATTGCATGCCTACAACAAATTGCATAAAGATTTTAATAATTTAAAATGCAAGCATTATAATTTAGAACCCGATCATGAGAAGCTAGTATCCAAGTTTGATATCATTGCTAAAGAAAATGAAAATCTTAAAGAAAACAATGATATGTTATACTTGGAAAATGAAAAATTAACCTCATCCATTTCTAGCTTAACTCATGAAAGAGATAATGTCATGTTAGAAGTAAAGAACATACAAAATGATACTACTTCTTTTATAGATGATTATTTATGTTCTACTTCTAGAGGTGCATATGTGCCTAAAAATGAAGACTTGAATCTTATGAAAAAATACATTTCATCTTTAGATTCAACTTTAAAAACATGCATCAATAATCATGATAAGCTTATGAACATGTGTGCTAAGTCTCATGCTAAAACATCTAAACATCCTATTCATCATGCACACATGTATAGCAAAGTCTACAAATGCACAAATTATGGTCGTAAAGGCCATCTTGCTAGATTTTGCTATGATGCACATAACCTCACTAAGATTCACTTTAATCCTCCTTGTGCATCTCATCAAGCTTCATCATTACATTTTGCACACACACATGCACCCATTGCGCATCATAAACATACACGTGTGTATAAATGTGATCTATGTGGTCGGTTTGGCCATTTGGCAAAGTTTTGCTTTGACATGAAAAAGAATTCTAGTTTGCCAAATGTTTTTCATAGACCACATGTGTTTAAGTGTTATATTTGTGGTAGAGTTGGCCATTTGGCAAAGTTTTGTTATGATTTGAAAAAATATTCAAATTTGCCAAATTTCTCAAGTAGACCACATTTGTTTAATGATGTTTCTCATTTGCAAAATAATTTTAAAAGACAATCTTTATTTGCAAATGATTCCCGTGCACGAGCTAAAGGTCCACAAAAATAAATGGATCTCTTTCATTGCATAAATTGCAATCGAAAGGGTCATTTGAGTAAATATTGCTTTGACCGTGTTAGTGCACCATATATGCCCAAGAGGGTTCATAACCCTAGGGCTTTGAGCTTCATTGATAGGGGTCATGTCCCTAAATCTTTTGGTACCAAGACTTCTTGGATATCAAAACAATTTTGATTTTAAACCAAGAATTTTAATGTTTTATTTTTCTTTTTCTTGGTTTTGAAAAATTATACTTTAAACTTTAGAACATGAAAACAATATTTTTTCATTGATCAAATTATTTTGTTTTCATGATTATTAGTTTCGTTTTGATGAGAGGTTTGTACTTATATAACCCTCCGGATTTATTGGATGTTTATTCCCAAATTATGTTTACCGGATTCTAGAATGATTATATGGGTTGGAACAAGCTTAAGAGCTTGATATATTGTTGCCTCTCTTAAAATTCTTTTTGTTAAAGATTTTTATTTTGATTGATTGCTTTGAATTCATTATACTTCACTTATATGATGATATTTATGTGTTTGTGCTTATGGATCATCTATTCGTGGTTTATAATGTATTCTATGAGTGGTTTGATCAAGTTCTTCATTGATCAAACATCGTTTTTGGATATAAACTTTGATTTATGATCTCTTTTGATGGATTTGTTTTCATTTGAAAACTTTTTGCATGATTCTCATGTTCCTCTTCTTTTGATTTCATAAATCTATTCTTATACATGGTTTTTATAATGAGACACTATCTTTATAATGTCATATCATTATGTGTCCTCATTGTATCTTGTTTATATGTGAGTGGTGTTTAGCATATCCTTTCATTTATGCTTGCTCACATGTTTGCCATGATCTTTATTTAGTGCATATTTTCTATATGGCTTTTTGATAGGGGAGCAATCCCTATATCTTTCTATGAGTTATACTCACCCATGCTTATTGATAGGGGGAGCTTTCGCTCTCTTAATCCTTTTGTCCCCTTTTTTGATGTTGTCAAAGTGGGAGAAATATTGTGAGTATACAATTCCTTATTTATATGCATGTATATTATCTTGTATATGTTTATTTCCTTCATGCATATATTCCTTTTTGTAAATTGTTTGTCATCATCAAAAAGGGGGAGATTGTTGGCCTTCTTGTTTTGATGATGTTTAACAAACAATTTACCACTAATGTTGTTTGTCTAGTATTTGTGTTTTCTTATTTATTATAGACAAACAACGTTGTTGGAGGTTGGATGGAATATGCGCTACAACTATGATATCCAATGGAGGTTGGCGGAATAGTGGAGTGAAGCCTTGCAATTCAAAGTTAAAGATCAAGTTCAAGCTTCATCCGTGAGATTACCAAGAAGTGCTTATTGAAGATCAAGATCAAGCTTTGGTATATTTAGTTTAGGTTTTATATTATGTGTGTTAGATACTCTAAGCTCAATATCATATACACACACGTATTTGGTTTCTATGCATATATATAGTTATATATATACATACAAGTGTTTTAGATTTTGATGTTTATATATACATACACGTATTTGGTTTCTAAGCTCAAATATTGTATTCTCAGTTTATAGACTTAACAATCATCATATACATATTTTATCAAGTCTATGTAATCATTGTGCAAAGTTTCAAAACATTGTTTATGTCAAAACATCAAACTTCATGTATATCACTTTTTCATGTTTTGAACACTTTTGCAAAATAATGAGATTTCACAATTGGGAAATGCAAATTGGAAAATTCTTTTTGTAACATGTTCAAAATATCATTTGCAAACATTTCTCAAAGTTTCATCAAGTTTGGAATTGATTTGTTATGTTTAAAGGAATTTACAAATTCACGTTTTCGTTCGTGCACATGTTCGTGCATATTTTACAAAACTGATGAGTTTTCACAAATGGGAAGTGATATTTGAAAAATTCTTTCTCTGACATGTTTATCTACATGTTTAAAACTTTCCTCCAGTTTTTACTATTTTTGAAGTTGATTTACTGTGCCAATTGATTTTACAAAATCGTATATGTTAACAGTTTTTCAGAAACTGTAAATTTGTGTTCAAATATTTATTTTTCTCAACTTGGAAAAGATTTTTTCAGAAATTCCTTCTCTGAAATGTTATTCTACATGTCTAGAACATTCCCACAAAATTTTATAATTTTTGGAGTTCATTTACTATTTTAAATTGATTTTACAAAACATCTGCGCACTGCTACAGTAAATCCGGTCGACCGGAAATGTCTCTGGAACTTTTCCAGGTTTGAACAGTGCGAGCGGTCGACCGGAAAAAAGGTCGGTCGACCGCCCAACTCCCAGAATGCCCATAACGGCTATTTTTTTGTATCCGTTGGAGGGGTTTTTGGTCTTTTGGTTTGGGGTTTTTTTGTTGAGATCTTGAGTGGGTATATATACCCCATTGCTGATCTCTTTTGAGGTCAATCAAGAAGTGTTTTAAAACAAAGTTTTTAAACAAAGGTTTAGGGTTTTACTGTTTGTTTAAGATTGGGTTTCTGTTTACAAAGGAGGAAGTTTTCACTGCAGATTGAGGGATTCATTCTCAATCCTCTTCATCCTCTTCTTTGTGTTTATAGAGAAGTTTTCTAACACTTTTCTCTAGCAATTTCATTATTGATTTTCATATTCTTGTTATTGCTAGTTTGATATTTGAGTTAGATTTTATTTTATCTCTTTGTACACACACAACCATTGAGCTTATTGTATTTACATTAATAGTATAATTGGGTTGTGGGATTGTGTATCTTAGAGAGTGAGCTTATAATTCGTTCTCATTTATTGTAGAGAACAAACACGTTGTATTGAGCCTAATTGTGAGAATTCACTTGTAATACACTTGTACACCGAGAGGAGTGTGTGGTGAGAGACGGGGTCGAATCCAAGAGTAGTGGCGTCGGTTGATGTGCCTAGGGAGAGGTTGTAACCGAGCACTTGAGGAGGAGAACATGGGCTAGGACCAACACTTAGTGTGTGAGGTGTGATTACATAGTGATTATATTATGAGGTGTAAACGTTGTTCGGATGAACGTAGAAAACCCGGTTGTGATAGTGGAGTACCTCCTCGAGGTGAGGAGCGGGGACGTAGGTCGTGGGGACCGAACCTTGTAAACATATCCTTTGTTTGTGATTACATTGGCGCACTTGCTTTTATGTTCATATCTTATATCGCCTTTGTATATTGCTTGTTGATTATATTGCCCACTATCTAGTTTAGATTGTTTACCCTTGAGTTTATATATCCTTGCATATATCATATTGTATATCTATTCTTGCTAGGATAACTTGTTAATTAATTTTAATTGGTATTTAATCGGATTAGATTAGCATAAGACCCTAATCACCCCCCCTCTAGGGTCTAACAAAACAGACTACGGTCGACCGCGACGGTCGACCGCACAGGTATCACGGTCGACCGCGACGGTCGACCGCACAGGTATCACGGTCGACCATGACGGTCGACCGAACACCCCCGATAGAGAATAAATCGTCTACAGGAAACTCACGGTCAACTGCCACGGTCGACCGAACCAATTCTCGAAAGTTAAATCCATTACAGGGTTCGCGCGGTCGACCGTCTTCAGCTCCGAATCCTACTGCGCTTTGTGCATGTTTGCGGTCGACCGCCAGTCTGCCTGCCCGTTCTCCTGCTGATTTCCTACAATTCTCTTGCTGCTTCTTCAGAAAAGTTTAAAAATTATGTAACAGTTAATTTCTTCATAATGACATATCACACTTGAAACCGTTTATTAGTTATTCCTTAGTCATTAGTCCTTAAAAGATAAAATAAGGAATTTGAACTTTTACGTATTAGAGTTTCAAGAAAGAAGTGGGCAAAAACATTTTAAGATATTCTTTCGCCACAAAAAAAAGGGAAAAGAAGAACGAAAATTAAAATAAAGAAGAATGTACTTTTGCACCCTTTTTTTAGAAAAGATTTTGGTCAATGATTTATTAATAATAAAGAAAACTAGCTAATAATCACAAAGATTTCGTTTTACACCCTTATTGGAGGAAAAAGGAAATATAGGAAAAAGGATAATCACAATTATGAGTAGGATGGTTGATTATTTAAAGCTCTTAAGTAACTATATAATTTAAGGGGACTATGCCATATTTGTTGGGGAATTTTAGTCTCCCCACCTACCACGATATGCGCAACTCGGAAGCCAACGCCAACCAATAAGATAGAACAACTACAATCAAGAAAAAGAACATCGAGATTTACGTGGTTCGGTCGACCAACTTCGACCTACGTCCACGGGCAACAATACGAGAAATTCACTATGTATCAGGGAGAACTACAAGAGGAACCACTCAACTCTCGTCTCTCAATCTCTTAATCTCACATATATAATCAACTCTCATATTCTCTCCAAAGCCCACTCCTTATAATCTTTTGCACGGATAAAGACTACGAAACCCTCTCTCTCTCATCTACTACATCTCTACTTTTTCTTCATGGTTTTTCCTCCACCAATAGAAGAATATATATAGGGAAACTAAAACTCTATCTCTAGCCTAACTTCCTAATTAGAATAGGATTCAAACTCCTAATCATGATAGAACCCAAACTCCTAATCATGATAGAACCCAAACTCCTAATCATGATAGAACTCTGACCCTATCTAATTCTCATGAAGTTACACAAAGAATCAAAGACAAAATCCCAATAATCTTCACCTTGGATTTGATTCCCAAACTCCCTTGAAGATATATCATCATCGTCTTGAAACTTTGTCTCTCCCGTTAGAGTCTTCTATTTCTTTCGCACTTCAAATCAGAACACCTACACTCCCAATTGGATGCCTTCATGATCCTCACTATTTTCTGCTTCGCCGTGACGCCTCCACCTCTCTTGTTGTCCTTGTGCTCCACCTGCATCGCTCGTCTCAGATCATATCGGTGCACCTCTCCTACTCTACACTACGAGCTGGATGCCTTTATCTCCTCCATCACTTGGCTTGGACTGAATATGATCACTCACCATCTTTAAGTCCAACGCCGCCATCTTCATCTCCATGTGTGTCACTCGGTCGTGTTCGCTTGTAAGCTCCACCTAATTTGGCACTGTCCTCCTCAAGTATACACACCAACCAACTCCTGCTCCTTATCGTAGAGTTTGAATTTGATTAAACCGATACCAAAAACGAATTCATCACGTCGAAAAACCCTAGGAACGACTCCTGGATCACAAAAATCCGCCTCCAAATCCTCAATCGGCTAACAAATCAATCTGGACCATCGGATCCCCATGTGGACAGTGCCCGCCGCGATACAGTGTTCTACTACAGTACCACTGCTACAGTATTTTTCCCTCTTCATCTTGCTTCTTGTAACGCTGATTTTTAATCTTGCATGACGTCGTCTTCTATCTTGCAAACTCGCTTTCGGACCCATCATCTTCGCTCTGATACCACTTGTTGGGGAATTTCAGTCTCCCCGCCTACCACGATATGCGCAACTTGGAAGCCAACCCCAATCAATAAGATAGAACAACCACAATCAAGAAAAAAAATACCAAGATTTACGTTGTTCGGTCTACAAACTTCGACCTACGTTCACGGGCACAATACGAGAATTCACTATGTATCAGAGAGAACTACAAGAGGAACCACTCAACTCTCGTCTCTCAATCTCTCAACCTCACATACATAATCAACTCTCATATTCTCTCCAAAGCCCACTCCTTATAATCTTTTGCACGGATAAAGACTACGAAACCCTCTCTCTCTCATCTACTACATCTCTACTTTTTCTTCATGATTTTTCCTCCACCAATAGAAGAATATATATAGGGAAACCAAAACTCTATCTCTAACCTAACTTCCTAATTAGAATAGGATTCAAACTCCTTATTATGATAAAACCCAAACTCCTAATCATATAGAACCAAAACTCCTAATCATGATAGAACTCTAACCCTATCTAATTCTCATGAAGTTACACAAAGAATCAAAGACAAAATCCTAACAATATTATGACTTCAAAAACAGAATAGCTCTAGCTAATTATAAATTATTTCTATTTCATAAGTTTTCACATTGAAACTGAAAATGTTGTTTCTTTATTATGATTGAAGGAGTTTAAATTTTGAATTTTTGTCTAATGCTAGGGCTACATTTTTTTTCAAGGCCGCGTTTATTTTTTAACCTCGAACTAGGGGTACTGTTGTAACAATTAAGATCCTGGGATTGTATTCTCTAAAAACTACTTTACTACAGTTTAATGTTTCTTTTCACACACATTACATATTCAGACTAATTTAAAATAGTCTATATTAATGTTTGAACAGAGAAAAACTCTTCCTAATTGATATCATGTGAAAAATTATCCAGAGTTAATTCTAACAGACATGTGATTTGATAGGAAAATAAAGATAGTAATCGACAATTGAGTGATAACCTACGTGTACCAAAATGATTGCTCATATAGTTTCTTGTCCAATTATTGGTGTATGGAGAAATATTAAACAAATGGTGTTCCTTGTAACAAATGTTCTATCAAAGTCAAGGCACAAATATGTACATAATTTTGCAGTAAGAATCTACCCCCTATGTTTATCTTGTTCTCTCTCTCTCTTTAAGCAAGTTTACCGAGGTCCAATAACAAGTGTGCCGACACCTCTTCAAGCAAATTATAAGCAGATTGTCTCGTCTGGTTTATGGACTAGCAATAAGACTAAGAAGTTGGTCAAATATGAAATTATGAGAGGATATTGTTAGAATGTTGTTCGTGCACAACGTTGTTCGTGTAATACCTCTTGTTTGATTAGGCGCTGTTTGGTTCGTTTCCTAGATACACTACTACAAAAGCTCTTTATAGTAACGGTTAATTGATTAAACCGTTGCTATTAAAGCTTATTGAAATAGTTATTGTAAGATTTGATTTTTGTTTTCTATTTGAAACGGTTGCTCATCATATCTCAATTAAATTAAATTAAAAAATCTATATTTCTATTAAGGGCCTGTTCGTTTATTTCCTAAAAACCAAGAAATGGAAATGGAAAAGGTGGAAATCTCAAAATAATCCATTTCTTCCATTTCCATCACTAAAACTCACCCACAACATCCAATAAAATATTATTTTCATCCAATAACTCATCCACATCATCTAATAAAATATTATTTTCATCTAACCACTCATCCACCACATCTAATAAAATATTATTTTCATCTAACCACTCATCCATCACATCTAATAAAATATTATTTTCATCCAAACATCACTCAACTCATCTATTTTCATCATTTCAAATCACTCACATCATCGAATAAAATATTATAACAATTCACCTCATCTCATTAACATTTCATTTCTTTGTTTTCATTCCAAAAAGTTGTGAAAACACTTTTCTTAATCTTTCTTCACATCACCCAATAATACAATGACAACTCATCTCATCTCATTTCATTTCTTATTTTTTAGAATGAACCAAACAAAAGAAAACAACAAAACTACAGGAAATAAGTTTCTTATAATTCATTTCCTTATTTTTTTGGCCAACCGAACAACATCAAAACTAGTTTTCTTAAAAAATCACTCACATCGTCCAATAATAATGTGACAACTCACCTCATCTCATCTCCATTTCTTTGATTTTCTTTTTTTTAGCCAACCAAACAATTCAAAAACCTATTTTTCTTAAAAATAGTTTTCTATTTCTTTGATTTCCCATTTTTTTAAGGCAAACGAACAGGCCCTAAAATAGGTGGGAAACTAAATTTGAGGGACCAAATTTAACCGGGGAAACAATTTGGAAAGTGGTGATTTCTCTCTCTTATAACCTCTGCTCT
This sequence comes from Asparagus kiusianus, assembly GCA_022839385.1. Classification (NCBI taxonomy): domain Eukaryota; kingdom Viridiplantae; phylum Streptophyta; class Magnoliopsida; order Asparagales; family Asparagaceae; genus Asparagus; species Asparagus kiusianus. Next base: position 49,930 of record BQKN01062856.1, on the reverse strand, counting down.
CACTCAAATTAAACCACTCTATCTCTCACCTCATCATCTCTCCAAAAAACCTCCGCCCTCAAAAACTCAGATTGACCTCCGATCCTTCGCACGAACCCAAGAAAAGTCTCAATTGATCTCCGATCTTGCCTCAAGACCATCGCTTTCCCAATCTCAAGACCACCACTCTTAAAGTCTCAATTGATCTCCGATCTCGCCTCAAGACCATCGTTTTCTAGATCTTTGAGCATCTGTCGGAGTCGTGTAATCGTGGTTGCGCGTATGTCCCTCTCTCTCCTTGCTAACTTCAACTACTACTGTTTTTGTTGTTGAGCTTTGTGATCTGACTTTGTTAGGGTTAGGGTAGAGAGGGAGACAGAGGGAGAACGAAGAACTTGCTGTAATCTTTTGCTCGCCTTCTTCCTCTTTCTTTCTGCCCTAAACACAAAGATTAGATTTTTTTAAAGGAAGATTTGAGCAATGCCCGTTGGCAGCGTGTTTTCTCAGTCTATATTCATCTCACCTTCTGCTCTACAAAAACCCATGTTCAATTCTCTTGGACTCTTGCTCGGACTGGTAAAAATGTGATTAATTTCCATTTTTCCCATTTTTTGGGTTGATTTTTTACTGGATTTTGATACTTATGTTTCAGCACGAGAAAGGCGACGAGCTGAGTCAAATCATGGAGGATTTGGATTCTGTTAGGGACGAAGATCACGAGAGCAGATCCGGGATCGATCACTTAAATTTTGCTTCTAGAGATGATCTCGAGCTTGAGAATCCGAGGAAGAAGAAGAATCAGAAGTGATACAATCGGCACACCCCTCAGCAGATTCAAGAGCTAGAAGCGTAAGCATTTAATTTGTTATTTGTATTCAATTTTTTTTGGTTTGCTCGGACGAAGCATTTAATTTGTTACTTGTAAAAATCCCCAATCCGTTATCAATTATGTGCATCTAATTTGTAGAGGAAAACCCTCTGTTTTTCATTTTATACAAAAAAAAGTGACTTTAAGCTTTGTTCTTATTAGGAAAATCCTAATCAAGATCTAAGAGACATGTTTTTCCTGCTCTCCCTCAACCAATTTGGAATTTCTGTATATTTTGGTACATAGTAGCCTCCGTGTAAGTGGTTAATCCACAATGCAAGAATAGTTCGAGAATGTGACAATTGCTGATGCTAGAAGCTAACTGAAATTGACTTAACCAACATTAAGAAGTTAATCGATTGGTTGGCCAGTCACGTTCTCTTCACAGTTACTAGGGTGTGTCATATTTGTTCTGTTTAGCCCCTCCCAGATGTGATGCTCTTCTGTAATTGTGGTTTAAGCTAGGATGTTCCTAACTTGAAAGTCTCTAAATCTGATGTCAAGTAGGTTGTCAGCTTTTTTCGCCCGCAGCTTTCTTAGCTGATTTCTACTGCATATTTTCTATGTTTAATATTCTTTAGCTATGAATGCATTCAATGAAGTGATCTTGGATGGAACATTGACTCAAAAAATAAGATTTAACAGACTATAAAGACAAATGTCATTGGCACATTGAACATGTTGGGACTTGCAAAGAGAGTCAGAGCAAGGTAATGGTTTGCTATCTTGTTATCCTGCCTTGTACGATTGTTTCTAATAAGAATGCTACTTACTATTTCTTTTTGGTTTTTATTTTACAGGATTTTGCTAACATCAACTTCAGAGGTTTATGGTGATCCACTTGAGCATCCTCAGACGGAGGAGTATTGGGGTAATGTCAACCCAATTGGTAAGATTTTGATTGGACTGCAAAGGGTTCGCATTGCTAATATATGTTGATATAGAATTGAAATTTTCTCTGTAACAAATTTGTTTGGAAAGATACATTTAGAGCTATATGAGTTAACTTGAGGATTCTATAGTACCATATTGAATGTTTTATGGCTTTGGAAAATAAACATTTAGAACTGTACTTGTATGCCAATGGAATGTGAGAGAGTTGTGTAGTCAAATTATCCTGGATCTACTGTTTCTAAAGTAAACTATTTCAAGATTTAAAGTAAACTTTGCCTGCATAAATAGGTAGAGAGCTGGATTTCTAAAAGTTATTTGTTTCTTATTTAGTTGCTGTTCTATTTCTATATGATGCACTGTTTCTAAAGTAAAGTAAAAAGTCGAAATAATGCACAAGTCAGGGAACACTTCTTAAAATCTTTATTATGCATAGCATCATTGGGAAAAATTGCCTTCAGTTTGAATATTGAATATGACCTTCCATTTTCTTGCCCAGAGAAAATGCTTGAATAATTAAAGGTTATGTAGCAACTGTAGAAATCTTCCTCCAAAGCTGTAATTTTGATGGCTCTGGCAAATTCTTTTAGTGATTTGTTTGTAGTAGTTAAGCGTGATGTCTGTTAAACTCTTAAGCAATCACTTGCACATTCCCCCCTATTTTAAGGAATGTAAGACAGATAAAAATTATTTGATGGGAAACAATGGTAAATAGTTGTAAGTTGTAACTGTGAAGTTTGAGGATAAAAGGTGCTATGTTTTTGCTAACTCTTTTTTGCGTAGACTAGTTAAAACAATGAGTTCTTGCAGGGGGATGGTCGAGAGGGCCTGACTACAGTTTCACTTTTCTATAATTAGGAATGTAGGATTTTATTTATTTATTTATTTATTCTATAATTGGGAATGTAGGATTTTGTTTATTTTGTTATTTTGATGACAGGAGTATAGTTCAGCCAAAGTGCAGGAGTCATAATATGGTATTCTCTGTGGCTGTAAGTTTAATCTTCACATTTATCATTTGTTCTTCATTCACTTCTTTTTCTTTGCAAACTTTTACCTGTGAAACTAGTTCGCCAGTGACTCAAGGGTTTGCAAATTTTTACCCGGCACGTCCTTTCGGAAAATGAGTGTACGAATATGTGTAGCCTAGATCAATATAAAGTTTTACTCCACTTGACATTATTTATAGTGTTTTTTCATAAATAATGGTATTCATGTCTTTGAAGTTGCGTTACCCTTTTGTATAATATTTTTGATGCTATATATGAAGATGTTTAAAACTATAACTATTTGTGAATATAATGTCAATAACTATTAAAATCTGTAGAGGTTTGAATTTTCTTTTTTCTATTTCTAAATTTCTTTTACTTTTGGTAGGCATGACATGATATGGATGGAGGTTGCAAGGTGATAGATGGTGAAGGGGAGATTGGTTTGGTGCGATGCAGTGGGAAGAAGCCAGAGACATGATGAAGGAAAGGCTTGCAACGTTGATAAGACATGAGCTCACTGTAGTCTTTATTGTTCAAGTCTACTTAATCATAGTTTATTTCTTTTCTGCTGTAGGTCTTTTGGGTAGGTTTTGATTTATTAGATTTGTATTTCAAATTTAGAGTTCGTGAGTGTGAAGGAGCGAGGAACCATGTAAACTTATGGTCTAAAGAAGTACATGCTTTGTAATTATCATATTGTTAGATTTGTTAATAAAACATGTGTCAAACACTTGTTATTTGTTTAATCGAATTGTGTTTAAATTTATTTACAAATGCTATTATTTGTTTCATTTTAATGATTGTGAAAATAAGCAGTGATATTTACTTTGTTATTTTAGCTATTAATATGCTTGAGCAATGGTTAGGATTTTTGATATGAATATTTTATTGTTTTATAGAATTAAAAGTTAATCCTTATAGCAATGGTTGTCTCTCGTTGTTAATACATTATAGCAATGGTTAAGATTTCCCGACGTGGATTTTTTATTTTTTATTAAAAAATAATCTAATAGTAACGGTTGTTACTTTTGCAACGGTTGTTCGCCGTTGCTATAAGCTAATTGCAACGGCCTTATTAGTAACAGACTAATTGCAACGGTTTTAACCGTTGCTAATCTATTAGAAACGGTCCAAACCTTTGCTAATAGGCTTATTAGTAACGGTTTGAACCATTACTAATAGAGCCTTTTGTAGTAGTGATATAGGGAAATGTATTTCCATGTACAAAAACACAAGTTTTGAGTTTTCCAAACTTTTCCAAGAAATAGATTGTTTCGCTTTGGTTCACACATAAAAAATGGTGGGAAACCAAAGTATTTAGTTTTCTTGTGTTTGGTTCGCATGGAAAAAAAGGAAAAACTTTTGTTTATATGACATTTCCTACTTTTCTTGTGTTTGGTTGGTTTTAAAGTTTGTAGTGAAAAGTGTTTATGGTCACCATGGTAAGATTACCCTCACTATATACAAATTTATTTATGCTCGTTATATGATGTAATCTTAGAGCATCTCCAACAGCTTCCCCATCTTCTTGGTATTCTCAAATTTGGAGAATTTTGAGCTTTTTTTGGTCCAACAGATTCCCCATCTCATTCCCTAAAATGGGGATAGGAGAGAAAAAATAGAGAGCCTTCCCCAAATCTGCAGTATTCTCCAAATATTTGGGGAAGCACTTTTTCACGTTCTTCTAGACTCAACCTACAAAAAACAACTCCATCTCCTTATTATAATAATAAATAATTTGATCAAAATGGGGATTCTTCAAAATAATAAATAATTTATTATTTATTAGTCAAAGATGTAGAATATTTTTATTATTGTAATAAATGCATGATTCTTCAAAATGGGGAAGCTGTTGGAGTTGGAGCAAAAATAATTTGGGGAATATGACATTTGATTCCCCATTTTGGAGAAATTTTTGGGGAAGCTGTTGGAGATGCTCTTAATCATATAAAAGTTCGAATGTAACATGAAGAGGAAACAAAATATCCTAAATGAATTATAAATTTCTGTTTGTATTACTCATCCTTCTCACAAAACAACATTTTTTACAAAACAACACTTATGTTTTAATACTCATCCTTCTCACAAAGCAATATTTTTTACAAGTTCTGCTACACCTTCTCGAGCTTGGAGTGAGACAACTTTTGTTGAGTTGCAACTATTATTTCTTAGACCCAGTGGGGATGCGGGCTGTACAACTGCGGGCTAAACCGGTAGCCGTGCTAAAAGCTTCAACAACGAATTCCTGGAGAAAATAATCAGAAATTATAAGCTAAAAAATTTCATCTTCAAGGAGAGAAACTAGGCAATACTGAAGTTGAAAGAAGGATTTCGTAGTGAAATATATGTACCTTAAATCTATTGCTCTCAACAGTTCATTCCTGACTGAATTGATTACACAGATGAAAAGCCAAAAACTAGTGCAATAAAGGTGATCTTATAACTAGTTAATTAAGAAAGAAAATGCTTACTTTGTAGCCTCTGATGATGATGTATCAACTTTTACCTGCATATGAGTTTAGAAGCAATCTATTAATAAACCATGCATCACAATTAAAAAAAAAAGAATTATCAAAGCAACATGGATAGAAGAAAGATATTAGGAAGTCACTTTCTGATTTCGACGATCCTCCTTCGAGCAGCTATTATCTGTCAAATAAACCATGCTTGAAAATAATTCTTGACATCATGTCAAATAAATCAGCCACATGTATATGCGAATTATGGCTGTAGGCTCAGAACTTGTTCAATATCATCATTGTTAGCCTCCAGTGCAATATCAATAGATACTACAGGTTGCTAATCTCAGATAAATTAAAAAGAACATCATAGCCTAATTTGAACACCTGTAAACAATATCATCCAAATCAAATCCAACTGAAACAAGTACAACCAGGCTCACAACCAGAAATCCCCAAAACAAGCACAAAAGCATCAGTTACCCAACAATGAACATGATGCACCAACCAGCCAACGAAAAAAGAACCAGGATACAAACTAGCAGCCACGAAAAAGGAACCAGGCAACAACATGAAAAGCCAACCTGAAGAATGCAGCCAAAAAACACCAACAGGCAACAACAACCCAGCCAACAACACCAACATGCATCAACACCACCACCAACACCAACAGGCATCAACACTACCAACAGGCATCAACACCAGGCAACAACACCACCATTTCTACAACATCAGCATACAAGCAGGCTTACAACCAGCCATCAACACTAATTTGCAACAACCCCATGTAGCCACCACGTAACAACAACCCCAGCCAACAACATTAGCATACAAGCAGGCTTACAACCAGCCATCAACACCACCAGGCAACAACCCCATGTAGCCACCACGCAAAAACAACCCCAGCCAACAACATCATCATACAAGCAGGCTTACAACTAGCCATCAACACCACCAGGCAACAACCCCATATAGCCACAAACAGAACAACAACCCCAGCCAACAACATCAACATACAAGCAGGCTTACAACCAGCCAACAACACCAGTAGGCACCAATAAGGGTAACTGACAAGATCATATGAACAAACATAAACTTGAATCAATTCAGCAAAGTTTTTCCTTTAAATTTGTTTAACTTTCTTGAACTAAAACTAAGTACAGACAAATGTATAATACACAACATCATAACAGTATGTTATGGGGGCAATGCCTTAGACTTCATATGGTTTTGAACAATAAAACAGTAGTTACTTTAATTAGGAACAAAAGGATGAAAATAGAATGGACTTCAAAGAAATCATAACAGTATGTTATGAGCTCCTTCACATGATTATTATTGTCTGATCAAAGTTCAAAGAAATCAAGTAGCAAAAATTTACATTACTTTGTACAAGACATTTATGAAAAGTCACTATACACATCAATTTTATGAATTAATCACCTAACTAACAGAGATTCAGAGCGGATGAATATTGTTGAGGCAAAAAATAAGACTATACATTTATATCTATAGAAAAGTCACTATGAGTGGATCAATTCTGCTGCTGATGACTGAAGGGAAAAAATAACATTAATGGTGTTCATGAACTGTTATTTGCTAGTAGAAATCCGTGAGATGGGCATATTTATGGAAGCAACATCCCACAGCATATCTAATATTTGTGAATGTATTACATTCACTATGGTCCTTTTTCATTTATACAATTATCATCTGTTTTAGGTGTCTGACATGACCCACATGGGTGAACACCCCCCCCCCCCCCCCAATAGTCCACACACACTCCACACAAAAAAAGTCTTTTCTATGGCTGAAACTGAAATATTGTTGGGTATACTGGTCATTATGTACTAACATTGAGTAGCAACACATTTTATGACATACTTTTCGAGAATGGATAAATGTCAAACTTATACAAAAACCATGTACATTCTGAACTTATGATATTCTGAACTTACAAGAAAGGAAAGAGAACTATTTTCACCAATGTGTTATTATAAGCAAGTGAAATAACATCAGATATAACAAAAAATTAACACACGAAGAGAGGGGTAGCATACTCACAACAAGGCTTCAAATCAAGTCTTGACAAAATCTGAACAGGCTCACAACTAGGCTCCATAACCTAGCTCTCAACCGGCAATATAAAACCAAGCTCACAACTAGCAAAGAGATACCACAACAATGAACATGATACTCCCACCAGCATCCTCCAAACAAGCACAAAAGCAACCAACATCCCAACAATGAACATGATACACCCACCAGCCAACCAAAAAAGAATGCATCAACACCAACCAGTCACCAAATTAAACCAAGAAACACCAACCAACCACACAAAATGATAAGTAAGCACACATCATGCACCAACTATGAAACATAGAAAATTTCCTGTTTGCAATATAAAATCAAGCTCGCAACCATCAAACCAAACAGCATAACCACTAGTGGAAATAGTGGTTTCCTTGACGGGAACATCGCTGACGGGAAATTCCCGTCAGCGTTGTTTATATCGCTGACGGGAAATCCCGTTGGCGATGTTCTCGTCGGCATTATTGCCTACCCGTCAGCGATGTAGACATCGCTGACGGGCTGTGAACATCGCTGACGGGAAGCCCGTCAGCGATGTTAGCTATAACTGTTCGCGAAGAAAATTTTTCGACTGAAACCCTAAGTTTTCTTTGCCTCCGCTCGCCCTCGATTTCACCGCCGCGCCGTCAGCGCCCGCGCCGTCAGCCACTCGCCGTCAGCGCCCGCGCCATCACCTTCCCCTCCCCCTCTTCTATTTCACCGCTCCCGATCGAGCTCGCCGTCGCACCGCCCCCGCGTCGACCGTTGAGCTCGCCGTCGCACCGTCGACCTTGGAGCTCTCTCATCTCCTCACCTGCAGCAGCGTAAGATTCCTTTGATTTTTTTTCAAATTTATTTTAATTTATTTTTTGATTTTAGGTTTTATTGTTTTTACTAATTTGAGAATTGATTTCTTTGATTGCAGTGCAGGAGGTCCAAGTGAATCTTACTTTTTGTTGGATTGCATTTCAGGAGATCCAAGCGGTAATTTTTGGTCATTGTCGTATTTTGGTGTATAGAAATTACATATTTAGTTGTAAAACGACCAATTAAGCATGCTGATATTTACAAATAGCTGTAATCTAGTTGAGTCTTATTTTATTTGTAAATTTTAACATACATACTTAAACAAAATTAAGCATATGCTGTAATAAAGTGGTTATATAGCATGACAGTTTTTAGTCTAAAGTGCAATCACTAGTGAAATAATTTTTGTCTGAAGTTCATCTCTAAATTGGTTCAGAGATTGCGCTATTCTGAGAGAAAAGTTCAACTAGTGAAATAATATGTATGCTATACTATCTGCATCATTTTAAGTTCAACTATCAAATTTTATGCATTATAAAACAGGCTAAATATCAGAAAGTTACCACCTTAAGTTTGAACAATTATCAGATAACCAACCTCTTATGACTTGTTGGTGTTTGATATGATACAGTTGACCAGCTGCTAATTTACTCTCTAGGTCTTTATTCTCTTTTGGTTAATTTATTCTCTTGTGGGTAATTATAAGTTTTATTATGTTATATATCATGATTTATGAATCAAAAGTCGTTACCCCTAGTTTCCCGTCTAATAATGTTGGATGTGAATCTTTTCTGATATAAACTCACGTAATTCTAGTTGGATGTGAAAATACTTTTTTACTTCTAAAGAGAATAATGTGATTTATGTTAGGAACATGATATACATGCAATAATTATTAGATCTGTCCGGGGAGGAGTCCCCTTCTCGTACAGGTTAGGAATACAGTAGTGTATCATCTATCTTTGTGTACTTTATACATTTTTATTCCTTATAAATTTCGATAACACGTATCGCATTGTTCTCCGTGTACAATAAGCGTATGTTGTTTTGCGTATCGATCTATAATCGATTTATTATCGATGATTGATACGCATTATAACATCCGCACAGTGTACTCGGAGAACTGCGGGTAGGTGCTGCCGAAATTTTCAAGAAATAAAAACGCTTAAAGTATATAAAGGTAGTTGTAAACACTACTATATTCCTAATGGGATAGGTCCATTTCCTATGACAGCCATTAAATTGTCTTATTTCAAATATGAGCGTTAGATTTTACTCCCACGTTATTTATGTTCTGGTCCGAGATTATTATAATTAAAATTTCCTTGATGTCGTGAAGAAAGTTAATATCACGCAACCTTTAATTTGATGTGTTACTAATAAAAATTCACATTACCTAATTATGCTTAATATCATACAGATCTATGAGGATAGTTCCGGACAAATCATGGATCGATATTCCTCGTATTGATAGATGGAGGGATAGTCGATATAAAGATGAAATAAATCAATTCATACAGTACGCCTTGGCAGACCCACGAAAGTTAAATAGTGATGTCGTGTATTGTCCCTGCTGTTGGTGTAAAAATAGGGCGTTGGTGGATAAAAGTGATTTACAGAAACACTTAATATCAGGATTCCATAAGGAGTACAAATATTGGACGTTTCATGGGGAAGGATGTCTTGAAGAAATGAAACTGATAGCGGATACCAGTACTTCCGGTAGGAGAATAGATGATACGAGAATAGATGATACACATACGATGCTCGCAGATATGTTAACAGTTCCTAATATAGAACAATCTGATTATGCCGAGGATGCTGACGAGTCAGGAAATACTGGAGGCGTGACTGATCATGAGGAGCTGGCGCAGATAATGAAATTAATAGACGATAATGAAAATGATCTGTACGAGGGTTGCACCGAGTTCACCAGGTTATCATTTATGCTGCGTCTTTTGCGTATAAAGTCTCTTAGTGGAATGGCAGATAAATATTTTAATATGTTGCTTGTGTTGCTGAGAAAAGTCATTCCAAATGGAAAAGAGAGCATACCAGAAAATTATGATACAGCAAAGAAGATTGTTTTCGTTATAGGACTTGATTACAATAAAATCGACGCATGTCCTAATGATTGTATCCTCTACTATAAAGATAAAAAAGATCTTCAGGAGTGTCCAATTTGTGGAGTATCACGGTGGGTACAACGAAAAAATTGTTCAACACGTGGGACAACAAGGGCTATGTTTAAGCAAAAGAAGATTCCAGCAAAGGTTCTCCGTCATTTTCCCTTAATACCAAGGCTAAAACGGTTGTATATGAATAAGGACACTGCTAAGCAAATGAGGTGGCACATGGAGGAACGTATTGATGATGGTAAAATCAGACATCCGGCCGATGCAGAGGCATGGAAGCATGTGGATAGAACTTTTCCTCTGTTTGCGAATGAGTGCAGGAATGTTAGACTAGGTTTGTCTAGCGACGGATTCAACCCATTTTGGATAATGAGTTCTGGTTGGTCTACATGGCCTGTTGTATTAACACCTTACAACTTACCGCCTTGGCTTTGCATGAAACAACCGTATATGATACTTTCATTATTGATACCGGGCAAGCATGCACCAGGCAATGACATAGATGTGTTTTTAGAACCGCTAATTGATGAGTTAAAACAACTCTGGACTGAAGGGGTTATGACATATGATACTCATGCAAAGCAGTCTTTCAGACTACGTGCTATTTTACTATAGACAATTAATGATTTCCCAGCCTATGCGAATCTTTCAGGTTGGTCTACAAAGGGAACATATGCATGTCCAGTGTGTGGTCCAGAATTCAAAGGTCTTTATCTGCAGCATAGTCGAAAGTTTTGTTATTGGTTTAATAGAAGGTGGTTGAACATAAAACATAGGTACAGAACAAAAAAATGGAGCAAGTTTTTTGATGGTACTGTTGAGAAGAGAGATGCTCCGCGTCCATTATGTGGAGATCAGATTGTACATTTGCTTGAGAGGTTCCCTGCTGTCAGGTTTGAAAAGAAGCGCTATTCGAAAGAAGATTTACTTGGAGTAAGGAACTTGCGTATTAACAAAAGGATACCAAAACGAAAAAGACAATCACAAGCGGTGAGTGATGGGGCTGAAGTCGTAAAATTGCCCTCAGGATGGACGAAATTCAGCATTTTTTTCAACTTCCCTATTGGAAAGAGTTAAAAATACGTCATAACTTGGACGTTATGCACATTGAAAAAAATATTTGTGATAATCTTTTGTCCACACTATTGCAAGATGCTAATAAATCAAAGGATGATCTACGTGCTCGTCAAGATCTAACTGCTTTGAACATTAGAGAGGAACTATAGCCAAAAATTATCAAAAATGACAGATTAGAATTGTCTGCGTCTCGTATTACGATGTCGAAAGTTGAGATGCAAATATTTTGTCAAGTCCTCAAATCAATAAAGTTACCAGAGGGTTACTCCGCAAACATATCGAACAATGTTCAGGTGCAAGAAAGGAAAATATTAGGACTTAAAACTCATGATTATCATGTGCTTCTTCATCAACTGCTACCTGTGGCACTACGCAGTACTATGCAGGATAAAAAAACAGTGAAGGTTATTATTGATTTTTGTGGATTTTTCAGAAAGCTTTGTTCTAAAGTTATAGACGACCGTGACTTTGAGAAACTTGGAGAAATTATTTCAGAAACAATGTGTGAAATGGAGATGCTCTTTCCTCCATCTTTTTTCACAATAATGGTTCATCTTACACAACATCTCGCGGAGGAGGCTGCAATAGCAGGACCAGTCCATTATCGTTGGATGTATCCAATAGAGAGGTTAGTATTTAGATACTTTTAATCGTTACCTATCAATATTTATATCTATTAAATGTTAATATCTTTACATATATATCTGATTAATTATCATTTTTAGATATTTGGGAACAATGAAGCGCCAAATGCGTAATAGAGCTCGACCAGAAGGTTCAATAGCTGAAAGTTACGTGAGAACCGAGTGTCTCTTATTTGCCTCTCGTTATATGAGAGGGGAACAAACTGAAATTCAAGCACCTGTTGATAATAAGGATAACACAGTTCTCTATCCTCGCGGGTTGAACAAAAATTATTCTAACATATTGCTAGATCAAGCGCATGCATACGTAGTAAATAATCTTGAAATCTTCTCGGAGTACCGGAGGTAAAATATCTAAAAAGAGTTTTGAATACCATTTAATCTTTAATATTTATTTTGACAATAATTAATAAATTTATTGCATTAAAAGGCAACATCAGGAAAAACTTAAGAGTGAAGTGACCGGTAGTACAGCTGTACATGACATTAGAGAAAGGCATATGAAGGAATTCCCTGCTTGGTTGAAGAATGAAGTAAGTATTATTAAATTTAGCAATATTTGTAAGTTTTTTGATAAAAAAACTGAAATTATTGATTTAATAGTTTTCTTATTTTTTATATTTAGATCCAGGAACAACTTGTCCTTAATAATCAAATATCAGAAGAAGTGAAGGTTCACGCCAAGCGGCCTTACTATGCTGTATGTCAATATGGTGGGTATCGTGTTAACGGTTATAAATTTCATACAATGGAGGTTGATGATACGAAGGTCACCCAGAATAGTGGTGTCATGGCTACCTTCTCACGGGAATGTTTCTCAAACAGAAGAGATCAGAATCCAGTTGAAAATAATATGACATATTATGGAAGGTTGGAAGATGTGGTGGAGATATTCTACGGTTATGGTGGTCCAAATAAACATAAATACATGATGTTCATGATTCGTTGGTGTTTTACAAAGACTCAAAAGGATCCCTTTGGATTTACAATTGTCAATCTCGATAAAGAAATTGATAGTGATGAAAAATTCATGTTTGCATCTCAGGTGGGACAATGTTTCTATGTGAAAGATCCTACAGTTAAAGATGAGTGGGTTGTCTTGTACAAGGATTCTAGGGCTTATATTCAACCTTCCACTAATGAAGATGATGACGAGAGCTATATAAACAACTTCAATGAGCCAAATACAGCGATCGATGAATTCTCGTACCCTCAAAACGTAGTGTTTGAAACGGATGCTCCAACAACTCGGACAGACATTCCAAATATTATCACAGACATTAATAGGAGCTAAATAGCAATTATTTGTAATCCGGTCTTCATGTAACTTTTTTTAGTTTGCAAATTGTATAATAAAATCTTTAATATCACTACATTGTATCTCAATTACCTTTTGGACGATATAAATATGTAATATCTTATTTTGTATATTCAGCTTGCAAATGCCTACAAACTTGATGTGAAATGAAAAATTTAGTATCGCAACAATACATATTGTTTTTATTTTCGACAAGCCAATTTGCATCTATGTTATATTAATTTGTATGTTTATTCAACTTGCAGATGTCTAAAAATATTAACAGGAGGTTATTCCAAACTAACCCCAGTCAAGACCAATCCACTGAGGAAGAGCCTCCGAGTTCAGGAGAGATGTCTGGTATAACTTGGTTTAACTTACGTATTTTTATTCATGATATATGCACAATGATAATTTATTTCTTTTATTTTTATAGGTGAGGATGAGGAAGAGCCGGCTCACATACCATTATATGCAGATCCTCCAGTTATACTTCGAGCATACATTCCTGGGATTGAGCGCGGGCCCTTACCAGCATGTGCAGAGGGGTACAGACTCAACCAGACTGAAAAATACATGCTTGCGAAAAAAAGATTGGATGAATGGGCCCCACAGATTGATGAGATTTTGTCTGATGCAAAAAATGAAATCAGACAAAGATTTGGTGAGTTTGATCAAAAACTTAATCAATTCCAGAATTTTTACTTCTTCCTTTTTTAGTAAATCATAAGAGCTTAAATAAAAGTGTTGATTAAATAAAAGTGTTGATATATCTATTATTTCTTTTTTGTAGGTGAAAAACTTTACCAGAAGAAAGGACGCCAAGGAAGTGACTTTAAAAAAAAGTTACCACCGGATGGTTTCCGAGCAATTGTGAGATGGGGACATAATGGGATTCCAACCGGACAATGGGCTAATAACTTCAGCTCATACCTTGGATGTTTGATACGGAGGAGTGATAATGTGGATCCCTATTACGAGGCTTGGGAGCAGCCATTTCATGTCCTGGAGAGTATATATCGAGATTGTTGGGTAAATTCTTATATTTAGCACAATTATTTTTCAATTCTATCAATTGTCCATGCTTAACTATATTTTATTTTCTAGAGATATTTCAACATCAAAGACAATCCCGTAGGGTGGGAATTTTTATTTGGATACCAGGGAAAGTTCAAGCATTCTCTTCGGGAGTGGAGACATGAGATAAAGAAGAAATGCTATGATTGTTTCACTCACAACTGGGAGAGGATATACAAGCGAGATAAGAGGGTTGAGCCTGAGCACTTAGCTGCACTTATAATATTGTGGGGCCAAGAGGAGCACCAGGTAAATATGTATAGTAGTTAATTATCATCAAGTTATTTATCTGAAACTAGTGATATATTCCATTGTATATTATACCATGCATTAAAATTCTCTTTGTTCATGTTGAAGGAAAAATGTAGGAGAAATAAACTTAATCGATGGAAAAAAGAATACGATCATCATACAGGGACCACTTCATTTGCCCAGATTGAGGATCAATTTTGTAGGACGACGGTATAAAGTCTTTTAATCTTCTATGTATATTCTCTCCGCTTCTTAGAATATTTGATAAATAAAACTAATAAATATATTTTTAAATCTCAGAACGCTCCCATTATCCCACTACCAGAACTGCACAGGAGAACGATGGTTCAATTTAAGAAGGGGTACGATGAGGATGAGACTAGGAAACAAAAGCTAGAATTGGCCAATAAAATGCAGGTTAACTAATTATCTTAGCTCTTATTAGCCTGTTATCTTGTTGGGAATTTATTGTTTGCACTCTTCTTTTGGTCATCTTATTAGCCGAGTTACTATGACCCATTCGTCATGTCCCTTTTGCAAAGTCTTAAAACTGTATGATAGGCCAAAAAAGTAGCAGTCATGTAATCATTATATGTTCTATATAATTATTTATTAGAGATAATAGCTTCAACTCTTGAATGCATGTTGAGGTGTATGTATGCATCTATATGAAATCTCTGTTTATTATAAGAATTAAACACACTGACACACGTATGCATACATACGCACACATCACACACACACATATACACACATATACATGTGTATAAGTATGTAAGTGTGTGTGCATTCTAAAATCATGTATTCATGTGGCAATGCATTCTTAAATTTATTTTTTGGACTTCTAGGAAGCTCTGGAAAACACGTATTCTGAGGTTGTTACACAGAGCCAAGAGCCCCTGACTAGAGAGCAGAATTATAATGTGAGCCATCTAGTTTGTGGACTTCCTAAAAAAGGGAGGACCAGGTGGATGGGAGTTGGAGCTCAGAGGGTGTCTACACAATTCCAGCCTCCGCCGATTTCCACACCCTCGACTATGCCATCGGGGCCCTCTTACATGCCGTAGGAGGATTGCACTCAGCAGGCGATGCAGCTTGTTTCCTCTGTGATGAGTATGTTAGATGGTCAGATTCCCGAGGAGATGTGGGAGGATATTCAAGAGGAGCTTATGCGAGTGATCCAGCCTACTGCTACTTTTGCGATGGTTTCTAGGCAAATAATGAAATCTTGTAGAAGGCGGGTTCCTACTCGGGTGCAAAGTCAGATTATGAACTTCTTGGCCACTCAAAAGGCATTTACTGGTAGTGGAGAGAGTAGCAGACAGGTATACTTATTATATATGTAAAACATGATTACACATAATATTATGTGATTCTAAATTTAAATTATTTTGTTGTTAGATTGGAGATGATACTATTGGGAGCACGAGTCGTAGGGATGGATCCGCCAGCGGCAACGCGGACGATGACATGGATAGGGCGGATGACCTATCTTAGTGAGTTATATCCTAAACTCGTGTTTGTATATTGTAGACATCTTTATAGTTGAGATTATGATACTCGTGTTTGTATATTGTGGACATCTTTATAGTTTAGATTATGATACTCGTGTTTGTTGTTTGTATATTGTGGACATCTTTATAGTTGAGATTATGATACTCGTGTTTGTATATTGTGGACATCTTTATAGTTTAGATTATGATACTCGTGTTTGTTGTTTGTATATTGTGAACATCTTTATAGTTGAGATTATGATACTCGTGTTTGTATATTGTGGATTTAGAACTTATGATGTGTGTATTGTTTGTTGTGAAAGTTATTATTGTGGATTTGGAACTTATCGTGAAAAGTGAATGTATATATTTCGATTGTTTATGAAAATTGATTGGATGAGAGGTTTAATTGGGAAAATTTGGATTGTATTCATTGCGAGATGTTTTGGAATGCGTGTGAAATGTCGTTTGGAGATTTGTATGTACAGGGAATATATATATGTACAGGGAACTGAGTATATATAACCAGATTTTTTTAGCTGCTGATACTTATCGCTGACGGGCTTGCCGTCAGCGATAAGTATCGCTGACGGGAAGCCCATTAGCGATGTACATAACATAGCTGACGAGATTCCCGTCAGCGATATTTATCGCTGACGGGAAGACCGTCAGCGACATTACAAATATCGCCGACGGGAATTCCCGTCAGCGATAATTATCGCTGACGGGAATCCCCGTCGGCGATGTTTATCTATCGCTGATGGGATTACCCGTCAGCGATACGTATCGCTGACGGGAAGTCCCGTCAGTGATATTCCTCTATCGCTGACGGGCAGCCCGTCAGCGATATTTCTCTATCGCTGACGGGAGTACCCGTCACCACTTTCACCGTCAGCGATACCTATCGCTGACGGCTCCCCGTCAGCGATAGTTCTTCCCTGACGGGACTATCGCTGACAGCATATCTTTGACGGGACGCCGTCAGCGATACTTATCACTGACGGGAATTGGGGCATCGCTGACGGGAATGCCCGTCAGCGATACATGATTTTCCACTAGTGAACCAGTAAACACCATCCAGACACAAAAAATGAACTAGGAAACACACATAATGTACAAACAATGATATGTTAACTTAGAAAATTTCCCAAAATCTAATCTCACTAAGAAAATTAGTGAAATGGGCTCAGAATCTAGTCAATATCATCATTGTTAGCCATCCAGTGTAATATAATTGATATTGCAGGTTGCTAATCTCAGAAATTTTGACAATCATCATAGCCTAAAGTAAATAGTCACTAATGTAGAATCGTTTTATAAAAACTTACTACACAACATACCCAGAGCAATAGCCATCCAGTACAATGTGTGCACATTGTAGGTTGCTTACATCTTAGGAAATTGTATGGTGATTTTTAATTATCCTGCATGCATAAGATTAATTTAATCGTTAGTACACCAAAATATTCACACTAAAAAAGATTTATAGTACAAAATGGAAGCAAATAGATACTTACTACCATATAACAATAATATATTCCATTGTCATAATGTTCAACAACCACAAGTAAAAACATCATCTAATAAGAGTAGTTTCTCTAAGTTAACCAATAAAAATATTTAAGCAAAAGTCTTGTGAATTTCATTAATAAATGTTGACTTGAATGAGAATCATAAAATACCAAGTTAACCCATCTCCAAGATGTCTTCAATCCTCTTTCTCACAAAATTGATCTAAATTAATCTAAAAATCCAAAAAAATTTAAAAAAAATGGATTTTTACCTTGATTTTGGAAGCAACAGAGTCGGAAAGATCAGATCTGAAACGCGTCGGCACAAGATCAGATCCCCCTCCCCTAATTTCTTCGAATACAGGGGCAAAGATAGCGACGGGAGTTTCTGGCAGGAGGAGAGCAAAGGGGGTAACTATAGGTCAAGAAAGAAATCAACGACGAAACCAAAAATCCAACATGGTGCTGGTTTTCGTCGATTTCACTCCGATGGGGAGGAAAATGGGGGAGAGGAAAAAAAGTTGAGGTGGCGACGATTTCCTGGTTCGTTCCTCTATTTAGCCCTAGCGAAATAAAGCAGAGAAATGAAAAGTTGGGAAACTTCTCACCCGGCGTGGAGGCCTAAATAGAGGACGTGGAGGAGTTTTTTTTAGTTTTCCACCCTTATAATAGGGAACCAAACACGCCCTTAATAACAAACTTTTATCTATCACTAATATATTTGTGAGTTGATATATTTCAGGTATAAAGAAGTACAAATGAGTTGCGGTTCAAATAATACAAAAATCAACACGAACGTTGATTTCAGCTTTTGAACCATCGATCTAGGGGCCTCATCGATGGTCAATTCAAGTTATCAACGGCCTACATAAAAAAATCAGAGAAACATAAAGCAGAAACCAGACGATCAATAGTCTATAATCGACCATCCATGATTGCAAGAACTATCAATGGACTACAGCCAACAATCGAAAAAAAATCTAGAAATTAGAATTTACACAGTCGATGGACTACAGCTAACCATCGATGACATTAACGGTTCATCGATGATCGTATCCCACCATCAATGGTTATGACGCATTTTGGCAGATTTTCAGATTTAATCTCAGTCATTCGTTGATTGATTTGATAAGGAGAGAGAATTAGAAAGACAGCAAGAAGAGGAAAAGGAAATTGCATAAAAAGTAGAGATCTTTTTCTATGGTTTGAGAGAGAGAGAGAGAGAGAGAGAGAGAGAGAGAGAGAGAGAGAGAG